>JBBBDQ010000761.1:252500-367500 GCA_037127315.1 Ascarosepion bandense | reverse complement strand
ACATGAAAATTAGCTGAACTCTGAATGGCGTATATTTTGTATTTAACCATTATTTTTTTTCAATATTTAAGCTGATTAGATAAATCGTTGTTTCTCTTGAGTAATTCTTTCATCTTATTTCTGTTATTTTCTATCAGATCCGTCAGGCCGTGATTCTACAGACGTTAGGGAACATTGATGACTGAAAATTAAGAATTTACCATCGTTTTGCGGTCGAATAATAATATGGCCATTGTGATAAAAATATGTATTTTTTATTTTATTTCTGCTTAACTGGTATGTCAGTCAGTCAATTAAGTGTCATACGCTATATACGTTTGGGCGATCATGTCTCTTTCGATCCGTAACTGACTAGGGAGAAGATTTTTCCTGAAGTAGGTTACTATATTTTTCTGCGTAGGCTAGTTGCCAACAAAGGTTATAGAACCCAATCTGTCTTGCTATTTAATCCATAGCTGGAGGAAGAAGTGATAGATTAATACCTTTCTCAACAGCATTTGCGCATAAATAACTGCAACGAATTCAAGTGAAATTCGAACTTGGAACTCCGATTTTTCATTCAGTCGATAATTCCCTTCCACATGATTGCTTCCCCGACAGCTACAATTTCCAGGAGTTTAAATGTAAGGTCAATAGACTCCTAATAACACACTAACTCGCATCCATTCTCTCAAACACTCTTCCCATCTACCTAACCCTCAGCCTCGGTATCCTTACCGTCTATCACCCTATTTCTGACATTTTCTATAACTAACCACTCTTTCTCTTTACCTTCCCCTATATAACCCTTTGCGCAATGGTGGCACTGGAATGCCTTGCTTGGGGTGAAATGATTAAAAAAATAATATTCATTACACCACAGCGCACTTACTGGCATGTAAGAACAACAAAAGGAAACCTGCATTGATCGCAACTCATAAATGATGTGTAGCCGAACAAATAGTGACGAGCAGCAAAATGGCTCCTACAAAGTTGCTCATATGAATGATACAATTTATTCTATTCACATAATAGTGTTTTTATTTCTAGTGGATATTATATTTGGGCAGACCGTTAGTTTATTTTAAACAATTTTTAACTTCGCCGACGTGCCTGAACATTGAAGAAATCTTTATTAATGCTCCCTCCGGCAAGACTAACCTGCTTCCCCACCCTCTTTGCAGGAGAAACTGACATTAGATTCAACGTGCTTTAACGATCCACTACGAAGATTGTCGTGATTAAGCAAGATATTATATTTTGCCTTTAAAGAACACTTTACTTGTTCAAATTTCTTCAAAAGTCATCGATTTTGTCACTGAAACGTAAACAAGACAATTTATAAAGAAATAGATTTTTGTTTATTAATCCGATGACAGTAGAAGAAATAATGGCATTTTTTAAAATAAACGGAGCGTCTATTAAAAAATGAGCATCCCAATGTTATTTGTGCGCAAGTGAAAATAAAGAACTTAACTGAAATTTGAATTCAGTTGTAAGATTAAAAATTCCAACCCATTATCTATGACAATACCTGGTATTCACGAGTGGTCACCCTTCTAAGTTATAACCAGGTTCGGCGTTGCTTAACTTCAGTATCGTACGGAACTGGTGTTTCAACATGATTTCCACAAGCAAGATGAAAGAACAATCGACATTTAATGAGTTGCAAAGATTATTCCAATAAAAACTGAAAAGCACGATTTTATTAATAAAATTAATTCAGATTATTCACCTAGTTCCCCCACCTCCGAGAAGGCTGTAGAATCAACCAACCAAAAACATTGAGACAAAAGCGAAGAAGAATAAGATGATGTACTTCAAACAAAACCGAACTTAGTAATGCAATACGAATGTGATAAATACTTATGGACTAGCGCCTTCTTTAACGGGCAGTTATTTTAAGAAAGTTTATTCTAGTTTCATGACATGAAGTAGGTTGTAATTTTTATACACGCGCGCATGACTGTCAGATCCAACAAATAAATGAGAAATAAATTTGGTACTACTTGTCAAGAAATAATTACAAACAAGTGTTTGCTGGCGTCACTTGGCCACACAATCCACGAAGGATTCTTATATGGGAAGAAAATGCATTTCACCATAATTCCTGTTCTATGTTCTCGTCTCGGGTTTTTTATTTGTTATTTTTTATTTATTTTTAATCATATCACCCCGAGCAAGGCGGTAACACCACTGATGTGCAGGGGGCTACATAATAGTGAAAAGATTGAAAAAGAGAGAACCGGAAGCCACATCCTAAACAGGGGATGAGCCTCTTTACCTGTTCAGTAGACGTGGGTAGGTGTGAACCGGGCGATAGTTTAGTCTATCTACTTCAATTAAATTTTTAAACTGAGAAATTTATTTTCTGGTCAATAACAAAACAAACGAATTCAGCATATGGGCAAAAGGTCGTCGCGGCTGAGGTGGTATAACCACGTAGGATTTCCCTACTCATGGTGACGCAGGTTCGAATCTTTCTAGAAAGCGCATATTTTCTTTAATAAAATTTCTCGAATATTCAACCCGGTAGACGAAAATTACTGGACCTAACTTGCGACAAAGTATTTAAGTTTAAGAAAATAAGAACGACAAAGAAATTGTTCATAACAATCAGAAAGAGCCATAGTAATTATTTACTGCTGTCCTCATCGATATTGTCATATTCACGACGTTTAGGCCGTTGTACGCTCCGACATTCTTCAGGTGATTATATTCCAATATAGATTAGGAATGCAAAAAAAACACATGGCACAGTGAATAAAAGCATTGGTTAGATCCAGCGGCTTGACCCAAAGAATTGTGAGTTCAATGTCAGGCGACTGCAGTGGTGAACAAAAACTTAGTTGAGTTAAAGGGAGATAACTAATACATCCGAAAGTGGCATGGCTTATGGAACGAAAGCAAAATACCCCAGTGATGAAAATAAAAAGTTCGATTCGAAATTCCAATTAGCTGAAGAAGGTACAACAGCCGAAATGTTGTGAATATGGCAACAAAAATAAGGACAAATGTCCGAACAGTGTAAATAATCAGATAACCAAGTTTTGGGTTTGCCTAATGAGGATAAAAGGCTGGTAGAATTTAACACTCACTGGACATAACACATCACTCAATAAATTCCGGTCCTAAGTAATAAAGCAAAAAATTTTAGGCAAAATTCGACTTTATTCATCTATTCAACATAGTTTCTTTCTAGGGTGATTCCAACTCTTCTCTAATAATTCGATGCCCTTTTGGTAGAACAATTTGTCTTTGGCCTCAAAATACGCTTTAGTTTCCGATATCACTTTTTCATTGGAGCCAAATCTCTTTCCCTGGAATATTCTTTTAATAGAATATTCTGCAAATAGCCAGTAGTCACTGGGGGGGGGGGATAGATCTGGAGAATAGGGTGGATGCGGAAGCAATAGGCGGAGATACTTATATTCATTCTTTTAGCTAAATTTTTAATCATTGCATTTCTTTCATCACAAACACTCAGACCGTCAATCTAAGACAGTAAACAGCATGGATCTGAAATTTTAAAAATATCTATCGATGAAACCCAAAATCGCATATCCTTCTCTCGGAAAGCCTTGTTAACTGTACAATTTGCTATATCAATTAAGCCAGAAGGGTACCTTTGCCTATTTTTCGATACCTACGTTTTAAATGAGTTTTAATAAATAAATAAAAAAAAAGCTTTCTTGGAGCTTTCAATTAAGCTTCAATTGAAAGTTAAGATTAAATTTACTAATTCCAGTAAGCAAAATACTCTGCTGTATTTCAAACAAAAATTATATTGATTGGAATCTAAAATTATTTGATTTTTGCAAGAATTTCGAAATTAATGTTTTTCACCGGCAAAAAAAGTGAGTCGTGTAATATTGCATTTACCGTAATAAACTCTTGTAAAAAAGCTGCAGTCGCTGAAGAAAAAAAAATTTAAACAAAATTTCGAACGTGTTAGAAAGTATTCAATTAAAAAAAAATAACTTAGAAATATTTGTATCTTTCCTTTTAACATTTTGACGATAAAACAGTTTTTTTATTAAGTTTGAGCCTTTCTAACTATACTATGTTGTTTTTTGGTTTTTTGTTTTTTTGTTTGGTGAATGAGTAGAGGTACCAAGGTAAGCATTATTTTGGATCGGCGCTATTTAAGTGATGGCCGTAGACTGGCAATCTGTGTAAGAGGAGGTGAAATGCTGGAAACATTAAGATTAAAGAAAGTCTTAAGGCGGAAAAAGAAAAGAACAATTATAAATCTGAAATCATCATATATTGATCACTTCTTCCAAAATTGCATGTACACTGTCGAGACAAATGTCATGGATTGGTACCTAGTATCGTGTAGGATTTTTTTTCTAGCCCGGTGAAGTACAGCAACTTGACGTGGCATCGATTCCGCAAGTGGTCGCAAGATTTCGCCGTCTCGAGAGCTGTTTACAGTACCTTAACCTTTAGCACCCTGCATAATCAATTTTACTTCCCCTTTCTACTGCCTTCTTTTTCAAGACTTCTCGATTGCGGTAACCTTAATTTTAATTTCACTCAGTGGTTTTTATGTTGCCACAGCAGGATATGACAACACAACTATGAAATTCAAATGAACGAATAGTCACCTTCAGTGGCGGGATAAATCCTTTGTACAACAAATGAAGTTACATACATAATGATAAAGGTTAATATATACAGGTGCATGATTTTTGTGAATAAGTGAATATAGCTCTCCACCACTTGCCATAAATGCTTAATTTAAATCCTGTCGGATGGATGTGGTGACCACACCATTTGTCGGATGTCTACAGAATGCTCCTCAAATTAATTCTTTGGCCCATTGACACTATGCATTATCCCACTAGAATCATTCCTTGTCGGAGTTTATGAATGGGTACAAATCTAAAGCTCTTTGATAAAATCCAAAGAATCAGCAATATTATTATCCCTGATCTGGCATCTAGGCTTCAGTCACTTTCACCCTTACCATAAAGTTGCCTCCCTGTACTTTTTCTATAAATTTTTTGATGGTAATTGTTTGGATGATCTTTTCGTTATGGTATCTCGTCTTCATGAATTTAAGCGCAGTACTAGATTGATTTGAAGTTGACTAGCTAGAAGGAACCGTAAATTCTATGTTAATGGTTTCTTCTTTTTGTAAGCACTTCTCGTTTGTGGAACTCCCTTCCTGCTCCATATTTTCCAGCCAACTTTATTCTAGAAAAATTTAACAATGTCGATCGCTATTTACTGTCTTAATTATTTTTGTCCTCGCTCATTAGTAATGTTCCTAATTATTTTTCGCACCCAGTAACCGTGTGTCTTAGTGGCTTTACTGCCTTGCTTGGGGTGAACTGAACTTTTACAAATGGTCACACGTTGCCAGTCTTCCAGGATCGAATTAATGACGTCACAAACCCACATGGAGCACTGTGTTCGATGCAATGTGTTTTATCAGGAGTACCTGGTGGGTCTTCTACTCACATATCTACTGAAAGCTAAAGAACACCAAACTTGTCTGCTGGGGTGCGCTTGATACACCTTGCGTTGGATTTTAGATGTCAGTTGCTTGTCTTCTTACTACAGACAATTCTAGCCAAATATCTCTCACGATCATTAAGGATCAGGGGTCAGCTGTGCGATAGGCTGTAATAGCTTCTACCAGATATTCTCGGTACGCACATGAGTGTAAATACAGGAATGTAAAAAATTCCCCACTATTTCAGAAATCTCATATCGCCACTCTTTCCCATAGCCCTATAATTCGGATCAACTTGGCATGAACTGCCTAAGCGGTTTGGTTTTTTTAACTGCACATCAACTCTTTTTGGGTCATTTAATGCCGAAATTTAATTTTCTTAGGAGTTTATTTATATATTATTGGAACTTTTTACTATAAAGATCTACTACTAGAAAACTTGCTATATAAATCTGTTTTTTTTTTTTACTTGCATAATGTTTGACACCAGTTTGGAGGCTCACTATTTGCCCATAGCTGAAACGTAACAAGGTGCTACCACTCCTGGTCAGGGTGACAGTGGAAACAACAGCAATCGAGAAATAGTTCTACGCTCCTCAAAATCTCCCAATCAGAGGCTTTACTGCTGGATATAGTCTGTCGCCATACACAAGGCATGCCTAACTGGAGTTCACATTGACTAATCAGAACGCTATTAAGTTTGGGAATTTCTGTGACGTCATGATAAAATAACAGCACATCTACGAACCGCTGCTTTGTGTAACCGACTGTCAAGAGGATGCTTCTTAATCTGTTCAAATCTAAATTGGTTAATTTGTTTTCTACGGCCTATCAACCCCTTAGATTTTAAGAGATTTTTGTGAAGATAATCATGATTTTACTGATGAGTTTTACCAGTTAACCTGGGGGAGAAAAGGTGGATTCATACTTTTCCCAGAGATATTTGCGTGTAAGTGAATATAACGAACCCGACAGGAATTGGAACTCTACTCTGTGACTAATAATTCCGTTACATCATCCAAGCTTACAGCAAATGGTATTTCCAAGAGGTCACCAATCTAGGTTGATCAGCTCAACGTTGCTTAACTTCGCTGATCATACGAGAATCAGTGTTTTAATGTAATATGGGTGTAAGCCCGTCAATTCTAGGGTTAAAAGCAATTTTAAGGTCTTTTTTCAAAGAATCTTCTAGATTTCTTTTCTGTGCCGTGTCCCTTGAGGACCTGGGTGGTCATGACTCTCCACAGCTTCTTATTCTTTGAAGATATATGTCTCGTTACGATATAACCTCAGTGCCTGTTCTACCATCAATTCACACAAGCCCGTTAGGTAAGACGCCCGCTAGTTCACTCTGCTCCTTTTTTCTCCAGTATGCTTTGTAAGTGGCAAATTCTTGTCTTTCTTTACTCATCAGCCCCAGAAATTCTGATTCCAAGTAAAAATGTCCTTTCGGTTTCCATTTTCCATAAAACTTCCTCACATTCTCGACCCATGATGTTCTCAGCACTCTTCTGTAGAACTAAAATTCAGTTATCTCAAGTCTCCTCTTCATTTTGTTTGCAATAAATACAATGTTGAGTTTTATTCTTGTATTAGATGTATAACTATGCCAGTGCACTCTTAGCCCGTTGTCTAATGATCAGTGGGAGTTATAGCAAGAGGAAGCATAACCTACCTTTTCATGTTTGATAGGCAGCCTTTGCTTTATTCGAATTTGTAATGGAGAGAAATTAAACAAGCGACAAGGTTACCTGGTTTCAAATTGGCTGACCACTTCCGACCTGTATAACTCTCTATTGGTCACATTCCCTAGTCAAAACCGCATGACCACTTAGTCATATGACTCCACGATGTGTCGTGTTCTCTTGCCATGACAACATGTTACAGAATAGAACATTTCCTTTGATCATGCCAAACATGTTCCTCCAAATATTTGTAATTCTAAATTACTCGGGGCGGAGAGAATTGTCATTAGTGGTCTTTGTTCAAACTTCTACAATGCTATATTTTAGTTTTATTATAAAGTTGAGACTTATATAGATTTTTTTTTATAGAGACTATAAGTTTAAATATCTGGGCAGTGTTCTAAAAGTGCGACACTGAAATTCGAAGGCCTCTTGACATAGCCAAGGATGCATTTAAAAATCTGAGAGTATTGAGACAGGTAAATTTCGTTGGAAACAAAATAACTACTGGATTAGTCTTAAAATGATTTCGAACTCTTGTTCTCATCTTGGTTGATATAGATGTTATAATAAACACAACGTTTCGACCAAGTACCCTCTGGTCATCATCAGGTGTCCATAGATTTGCTGATGTGGATTATCTCGTTGATTATTGCGAAATATCCTGTGAAATCAATTATTGTTCTTTCATGTTGGATTTGGTTCATCATCAGGTGTCTATGGATACCTGATGATGACCAGAGGGTACTTAGTCGAAACGCTGTGTCTATTCTAACACCTACATCAACCAAAATGAGTACAAAGTTCCAAATAATTTCAAGATTATTGAAAATTACTCATCTCAGAAATAAATACAAACTACTGGACTGTTACGTGATATTTCCTGCTATATGGCATTGAATACTAGACCATCTCATCAAAGATGGAGAGACTCGAAGCAACAGAAATGTGGTCCTACAGAAGGATGCTGAGAATACCATGAACCGAATATGTGAGCAACAAGGTTTTGGAGATTATGCAAACGAAAAGGAAACTTATACTTAATATCAGGAAAAGACAATTGATGTTTCTGGGACACGTAATGAGGAAGGAGGGCTTGGAAAATCTTATACTCACAGTATAGATAGAGGGAAAGAGAGACAAGGGAAAGCAACGTGGGACATATTTGATGGGCTTGAGCAAGTGGAAAGCAGAGTAGGGTTTGGGGGAGATACCAAGAGAAAGTGCTAAGAGCTAAAAGGGATAGGAAATGTGGAAAGCCATGATCACTTACGTCCTGACGGAACACGGCACACAAAAGAAATAAGGACTATAAATTGCCTTATTTCTGGCTATTGAAGAGGTTCAAAACCAATTATAATCTGGTGCGACTGTTCGCCCGAAACGCAAAGCTTCGCGACTGTTCGCCCGAAACACTAAGCTTCGCGACTGTTATGTAGAATGTTAGATTTCGTCTATTACGAGCTTTTTTTCTATGACTAAACAAGATAAAATAGTAATTATCAGTAACTAACCAAAATAAGTTCGTTCTCTCGCACTTCTCGCTTGTGAAACTCTCCTTAGATTTCTTGCTTTCCAGTCAACGTTGATCTTCAAAAGTGTAAACACTATGTGAATTATCTTCTGTTCTTTTATAGCTCTTTTTTATTGTTTTTCTAATATTCTCTCACACCCAGTACCCCATCCTTGCATAGGATCTTCTATGTTCCCTACCCTTTCTGAACATAGGCAGTCATGGCTTTCCACGTCTCCCTATCCCTGGTGGCTGTTAATACGTTTTCTCCTGTTACACCACGCAACCCCCGTTCCGTCCTGCTCAGGCCCTTCAAATATATTATCCGCTGCCTTCCTGTCTTTTTTCCTTCTATTTGGCCCGTCAGTATCAGGTTCTCCAAGCCCTCCTTCCTCATTGCATGTCCCAGGAACTTCAGTTGTCTTTTCCTGATGCTCTCTATTAATTTTCTTTTCATTGCCATTCTTTCCAACATCTCATCATTGCACACATGCTAGTGAAGTATTAAGATTTACAAATACGCTCTAATTTGATTTACAGAAAATCATTTTACGGAATGGCTATGTAAAGTCAGTCTGTTAAATGATTTCGTTAGGTTACTAGAATACGCTTCAACATTCCTATCAAATGAATTTAATCCTTTCCAGATGGCTGGACATATTTGACTGACCAAACAAACACGCATTATCTTTACAATCAAATCTAACAATGCCAATTGGCTGCAGAGGGGAAGCGCTACTGAATCAACTTGAAAAGTGTAACGGTTTTCATGTAGAAACAATGTGCTTAAAAATTTGTTTTATGATTTTTTTTTTCTATCGATAGACAATGAATTTTGACACCATGACAAACGGGCATAGACCTATAAACGCCATGGAAGCCTGCATACAATTGATTTTAATGACAGTTTGAAGCAAGGGAAATAGGAATTTGCTTTTAATGAGGACTTGACTTTGACAAGTACAAGAGGCGATAATAGGACGCGGATACAGTTTTATCTTGCAATTTATTCATTAACATTTTTTGGCAGATTTACACATTCGGTTCTATGGAAACAACAAAAGCGAAGTATCCATGGGTAAAAATGCCCCCACTCTAGAGCTTTAACGTAGTCTTACCAGAATATGACATCGATTAACTTGCGGTTATAACATTAGACACTCGCCGTGATTGTAAGGAATATTCTGATGATTGATTCCAACGAGTTCGTCAACAACTGAACTTGGTATTTTTACGTTTCGGATCAATCTGTAATTCATCCGTGCGTTTCCTTTTTCTGGAAATTGTACTTGTACATTCAACGAATTCTTGGTATAGGCACATCAATAGTGTCATACAGTGCTATTATAGGTTCTTTCAAGACTTTTTTTCGGCAAACGTCTTCTTCAGTTGATTGCAATGATTTAATTTTCTTCATTTTACCATGTTTATTATATTTCCAATTCTTGACGCCGTCTTCACATATGTTTTCCATCTTTTATACAGTCTGAAAAACACTTTTTCGTCAATTCTTTTTCTTTTTTGTCTAATAACAATTTAATTTTTCTTGCGGGCATTTATTCTGCCGGTGACATGCCTGATAATGTATTGAGATTTGGTATTATCTGGTAAACTCTCAAAAAATTTTATAATGCTTCTTCATTAACTTCTTCATGACTTTTTTTTTTTTCAGAGCTCTCTTAAACGTAACCACAAACTGTTCAGTTTCTTCATTTGATTTTGGGTGATACGGCGAGATAGTAATATGTTTAATCAAGAACATTTTACAAAAATCTTCGAATTCGTGAGCAGTAAATTGTGTATGGTATCCCAACTGGCATATCATGCAAACAGGTCGTGTAAAAGTTCTGTAACTGTTTAAAAACAAATTTTTTTTTTTTTTGCACAGACTAATTTCCGACTTTTTTCCACTACTAAATGTGATCTGTATTTGGCCAATGTCGTATTTTTGTGGTCGGTAATTTTGCTGCCAGACTTTTACTACTTTTTCAATATTTTGATCCATTTTGATCCAGTATTCATTACTTTTCATAAAAGATTTTTAAGTAAATTGTTCAGTGAATCTGACATTCTTTATATTAGGTACATAAATTTCATAAGTTTAATAGCCACAGGAATGCTTGAAATATAGTCACGTTTGTTGGGAGAGGCATATTCTAAATTGCACTTACCCTCAACGACCATTTTTGTGATGCAGTTGTCCTAGGTACTTAATTTTAGACACAAACAACCACGCTTTTCCTCACTGAGTTTGAAGCTGTACTCTCGTATTTTTTCAAAAACAGTTTTCACATTCCCGATATATTGTTCCTTAGATTCACTTTTCAATATAAAATATTCAGATAAGCAACTGCGAAATCACAATCTGCATGCATGTTACCCCATAGGTTGTTGAAATACGACTAGAGCCACCTTTATTCCAAAAGAAAGTCTGTTGAACTTATACACTCTCTTATTCGTATTTATAGTTGTTAACTCTGAACATTCTCCTTCTTCAACCTGTATTTTAAATGCACTTCAGAAATATCCAGCTTAGAAAAAATTTCCACCGTTTAATTTTGCAAAAGTTTTCCTATGGACTTGGTAATAAGGGGTCATGGGGTTCAAAACAGTTGTTTTAACCCTGTCGAAAAATCCGCATGAACACGAACTTTTCCCTTTACATACACTGCTAGTACTGGGGTACTTAGAGATGTTGTCTCTCTAGAATCACTACAACTGTGTAGTGAGATTCTCACTGGGTGTCCCTTACTTTCGGCCTTGTGCTACATCTAAGCTACACTTAGAAAATCACCATACACTGCTAGTACTGACCATTTTGACGGATTAATACCTTTCCCAAGGGTATTTGTGCGTAAGTGAATGTAACTCGAGGAGCCAAATTTGAATTCCTTGCATTCACTTACGCACAAATACTCTTAGGAAAGGTATTAATCCGTCTCTTCCCTCCAGTTATGGGTAAATAATAGGACAGATTGGGTTCTGTAGCCTCAGCTGGCAACCAGTCTACTGCAGAAAGCAATAGCAACCTACTGTGGGATAATCTTCTGTCCAGTCAGTCATGTCTCTTTCGAGACATGATCGCTCAAAGCGTGTATCACGTATGGCACTTGACTGACATCCTACAGAACATCCGGAAAACATTTTTTCAATTCTTCCTTTAAATTTTCTCTCTCTCTCTCGCTCCCTCCTTCCCTCCCTCCTACTTTGTGATAAACATTTATAGACAAATCCTACAGCGCAAATAATTACCTTAATAATTATAACTCATAAACCTTAGATTTCACACACTCGTTACGGGATGCGATAGTAGAAATCATTTCGCCAATAAAAATGATTTCTCACCTGAGATATGAGGT
The DNA here is from genome assembly GCA_037127315.1 of Ascarosepion bandense. Taxonomy (NCBI): domain Eukaryota; kingdom Metazoa; phylum Mollusca; class Cephalopoda; order Sepiida; family Sepiidae; genus Ascarosepion; species Ascarosepion bandense. Next base: position 355,500 of record JBBBDQ010000761.1, on the reverse strand, counting down.
CTTTTTAATATAGGCCTTTTGATTTCTTTCCATGTAGCTTCATTAATTATTGTGATATCACTACCAATTTTCGAAACACATTTATTTTGACATTCACAAAATTTCCTTAGTTTACTATGGTTATTTTTCCGTCGCAACGCTGTGTACGAATTTTTTCTGTGACATCTTTTCCTTGCTTTTGTTTTACAGTGTGACATTTTATGCCCTATTTTACCATACTTGTAGCATTTCCAATTCTTAAAGGGACAGTCTTCTCTCATATGTAACTTTCGACACCTGAAACGCGGATTAAAATTAGTCTTTCGCTTATTTTTTTCCTGAATTTCTTCGTCGTCGCGTTTAGGATTCTCTAACATTCATACTTTATATTCTGTAGTTTATTATTCAGTTCACGTTTTGATAGAAATTTCGCTTGTATTACTGTCATTTTTTCGCACTAACCCTTGAACAAAAGTTAGTGCTTTAAACATATCCGGAGTCAGTTTAACCTCAATCTTTCACACACCTCGTTAAGGATTTTAGCATATTCAGCAAAATCTTCGTCTTTTTTTTATTAAATTCATATATTTCCAACGAATGTTAAATGAAGAGCTTTTGTCGCGAAAAGAAATTGTCAGAATAATTGTTTCTTTAAAACAAATTTTTCCTGTTTGTTTTGCTACTGCTTTTTTTTATCCGGTAGGCCAAAGTTAGTACTTTTTCATATTCTGCCTGTGCTAACTTTCTCAAGAAAAGTTTGTTTTGTTTTTTTGTTTTTTTCACATCTTCCTAGTCACTGTATTATTTTATGAAAATTTGTTCGTATCTTCGAAAATAAGTAGAAGGAATAAATCCATCATCTGGATTGTATGTAATTTCAGATATGGCATTTGCCACAATGTCTGGGGTAAATGAATTTGGTGAATTTTCTGTTCTCTTCTGAATTACTTTAAGTAACTTTTATTGTTTCTGGAGTTCCAGCAACAGATCCTGCTGAGAATAGCATTCGTATCGCAAGATTCTCTATTCTTCAAGGTCAGAAACACGATTTGTTTCACCCCAGAATACAAGGACAACATATTGTCGCACGCATATGCGATTTCGATGGACAACAGATGTTCGGAATTGATACGAGCCGACATAGCCCCAGGAAGGGCACACCTGATGATAGTGGTAGTAAGCGTGCAGAGCCTTTTCCTCTAAACCAAGGTCCCACCAATGACAGTTGGGAAAATCCGCTCAGCCCCTTCTGGAGACTGTCATTGAGAGACAGCACATTCCGAATCAGTCGTCAGGTAAGTGAAAACGGAGGGTTGAGCTAACCCACCGGAGGCGAGCCGCCTACAGACAGGATTCTTCGCGTCCTTCTCAACTAAATCGATATAAGTGTCTCCTACGACGTGAAAGATCACTGAACTGGGGAATGACCCTCAAGGCCGCTCAATACTCTGTAAGGAATTTTGAGATTCTGGGACTTAGAAACGAGAAAGCTAGGGAAGGCGTTCCTAACAATCTTCTCCAAAATCGAATCCTCTGTCAACGGACGGCATAACAAACGCCCGGTCTGCCGTTCCCACCTTTGTCTGTATCTCTGAGCAATTCTTCTTCAGCTAGGGCCCAGGCCAGAACTGAATGAGGACGGATCCATCATCCCAGCTAAACTGTACCAGAAGAGCGATTCGCTTCCAGACATCTAACCGCAAGCTAGAAGATTTGTTACTGTTAATCTTGTTCCACCGTGACCTTTTCGTGCCGTTCAAGTGGCTTCTGTATCACCTTCATTCCAGTCCTCCGTTAAGTTCTAACCGTAACTATTCACCAGGAACTGTCAACAGGATACGTTTAAACAGTAAGGAAACATTTATGAACAGCTGATCTTCGTATGCAGAATAAAAAACAAATTCGCAAATAAAATGCGTCTCCTTCATCGCGGTCATAGTTGGTTTTCCTATTTGCAAATTGGGCGGAAATCTGCGTGTGTCAAGACTACGACAGATTGTCCCAAACTACCGGTACCAATGTCGGATATAGTTCGTCCGTCTGTGACAATACCGCCGACGTTCGTCAGGAAGGTGACTTTAAGATCCTGTATAAGGAGGGATGGTGTATAACTAGGACTCTCTCTGCACACATCTTTCAAAGCTTTCTCAATTCAAGAGACCCTATTTGGGCCAACCTAATGTCTGAAAAATAGTTTTGACTCTTTTTAAGAGGTCCCATAGCTTTAGATTTCCCCCTGTATTTCTGATTAGTCATAACTGTAGGTACGTGGAGGAAATACCTTCAAATAAACTTAAATAACACTGAAGAGGGCCTTTCTCTTTGAGGGCAGTTACCTCTCGAGGGCCTACCTGTCTGTAACACAGAAGTTTTTCCTTCTCTTTAAATGGGTTTGGGAGCGGGAATGGAGACTACAGAACCATAGCGGAGGCTTCTTGCCTTACATTTTGGCCAAGTATTTTCTTTCTTGCTAGCGAAGCAGGAGCAGATTGTCTTGGTTTTGTCCTTGACCCTCTCCACTCTACTTCGACCAGACTTTCTTGCTTTTTTTTTTTTTTTTTTTGTAATTTCCTCCTCTTCCCATCTTTAAAATAGGTGGGGCGGGGCATCTCTGTCATAGTCATGAATAGATTTAATTGCGGCAGCTCCTCAGGCTGCTGCGCGTGCTGTTACTGTTTGAGCCGCTGTGGGGGATGGGGCTGTTCCTGTTGTTACTGGAGCTGCTCCTGTTGCAGCTGACGTTAGTGCTCCTTAACTGGCCGCTGCACCTTCCGCTGTATTTGATGTTGTACTTTCTGCTGCGGTTCCATCTTCTTTTATTTCATAAATAAGATTCCCAAATGTTCTGCAATATCCAAAAGCACTCCATACAGAGTGGTCCGCATTTTACGGGTGCTCATAGACTCCAAACTCCATGATTTGGTCATTTGTATGTAGCTACCAATTGGCATTCTCTTCAGTTGCTTTCAGAAATGTCCCACATTGCATAACTACTTTTTGCCAGCACTTTTGGTGTTATTTGGAGGCTTTTTATAACATTTAAGGTCTCCCTGTTAACGCCATAGCAGACAGATTGTTCGAGTGTTTATTTTCTCTAAATCAGTAGCTTGTTGCCCGAGATGTCTTGCTGGTATTTTTCCTGAATACTGGCACAATATAGCTCTTTTTTTTTCCTTAGGCCAATTTGCAACCCATGCAGAGGGTGGCAATAACAGAGATTCTTGTAGCTGAGGAGACTCCGCCATAATGAAGGCCATCTCTCGACACGGTTCCAAAAATAAGATATTGCACAACACTGGCAAACCAAGACAACAAACAACAATCAGTTAGTTAAGTGCCATACGTGAAACACGCTTGGGCGATCATGTCTCCAAAGAGACATGACTGACTGGGCAGAAGATTATCCCGCAGAAGGTTGCCATTGCTTTCTGCGGTAGACTGGTTGCCAGCCAAGCCTATAGAACCCAATCTGTCCTGTTATTTAACCCATAACTGGAAGGAAGAGACGGATTAATACCTTTACCAAGGGTATTTGCGCGTAAGTGAATGCAACGAATTCAACTGGAACTCGAACTCCGTTCCCCGATTTCTCGTTCCGAGCCGATATCCACTGAACCACAATAAACTTCATTACTTACTTTACGAAAGAAAATAATCAATCTTTAGGAATCATTATAATCATACACGAACTGAATCATCCTTAAGAAATACTCTAAAGACTGACTCCAACGTATTTTTTTTTTTTTTCACTTTACTGAAGTTCTTTATTTAAGTCTCTAGACTAGATTGTGTCACGGGGGAGATGTGTTATTTACTCTGCAATACTTATGTAAACAGTAACAAATCTACTTTATTTTTTAATCATTTCACCCCAAGCAAGGCAATAAAACCACTAAAAGACAAGGGTTATTGTTTGTGAGAGAATATGAGAGAAATAAAACATTAATAAGGAGCGAGGAAAAAATAAAAGAACGGGAATGAAGAAGACAGGATAACGATTCAAAAGTCGAATGGGTTTCACAAAAAAGTGCAAGGGAAGAAACTTAGCATAGAACATAAGGTTACATCCAACCATTTCAACTGTAAGGTGATGAGACCTTGTTGCTAATTTAGTAGCACTCATTAAGTCATAAATTACAATATTAATAGAAAAGGCACAGGGTAGCTATGTTACGGCGGTGGCAAAATGATTTAAGCCGAAATGCCAGGTCAGAACCAATAACATTGCAGATTCTGTTCTGTATTTTCTAAAAAAATCTCTACATAGCAGAAAAACTAGACTAGATTTGACAGCAATATTCAATACAATGGCAAGCTTAAAGATGTGGAATGTGAGAAAAATTATCACTTAGCTTCGAAGTTTCGTAGACTGCACAACCTCCCCGATTTTTTGATTTTTTTTTTTATTGTTCAGTTCCGAAATCAAAAGATTTCGGCAAATGACTGTCGTTTTTCTCATTTTTTTTTTTTTTTTTTTTTGTATATTAAGAAAAACGAGTCAGTTACTGAAACCTCTTTACGAGTGGACCGAAAATTAAAAAAGGGTCAGTTTACAAAACTCTGGAGTTAACTAGTTGATGTGATATTCAGCATTTTAAGTAACGGCTTACGACCGCATGACGTTGAAACACTTATTCCCATACGATCATCGAAGCAGAGAATAATCGAGTCTGATGGTTAACCACTTGGGGATACCTGGTGCTGTAAGCTTGGTTGTGTAGATGGTGTAATAATGGCTGGGAATTGGAAACTGGGAGAGCCGAGTTCTAATTTCTGTTGTGTTCGTTACATTGACTTTCGTATAAATACCAGGTTAATTCGTAAGACTCTTATCGCTAAACCACTATTATCTTAAAAAAGCATTTGAAAATATTTTCGGGGTTTAAATAACCTTCAAGTGATTGATAAGCCGTAGAAAAGAAATCAATGAAAATCAGTGGCAAATTTTATCTAATCTAAATCTAAACTTATTTATAAATGAAACTTTGTGTGTGTCTGTATGTGCGTCAGTTACCTATAGACTCCGAAACAGCTGAACCGATTCTCTTGAAAATTTACATAGTCGTACTATAAGCGTCTGCAAGTGTTCTTAGCTGGGTTTTGTGTCGAGGTGCCCCCGATAAATATCGATATTCGAAAAAATCGAGTTACAGAAGGAGTGGTCCGATTTTAATCAAATTTGATACACTTATAGACAAAGGCATAAGAAACGATATTCAGAAGTTTCAAGGTTGCAGTTCTTACAATAGTGCAGAAAATTTTATATCGATACCAAGAAATCAAAATTTGACTTACATCCATTCATTTTTCTTTCAGTCTACGATTTCGCTTTAACTACTATTGCTTTTTAGTCTTTCGTGCCAACGCCCAAAGAGTCTGAGCTCCAGAACCATGGATTAGTTTTAAAGCTTTCATTATACCCGAGCAACGTCGGGCTATACTGCTAGTGTGTGTATATATAACAAAGATTGTTTTTGACAAATTAATATAAGTCCTGGAAAATATAAACGAATCTTTATTCCGTGTTTAAAAATAAAACATGTTTTTTCCTTAGCAAACTATTCAAATTATTAATTATTAAATAAAACTGAGGACATATATATTAACAAATAAGATTATATTTGTCAGAGTTAAAAAGAGAAAACAAAGACGTCCGTCCAACTAAACGCGGTTGTAGCATGAATCCTAATTTCCCACGGGCACCCAGTGACCTCGTCAGCATATTTATTCGTTTAAACAACCTAGTCTTTTTTTTCTTTCCTGCGAAGTGTGCGTATGTACGGTGTAAGTAGGAGGACATCTCTTTTCATTGTGGTGTCTCGGAACCCTCTCACCTCACCTTCCTTTTATTGTAAAGATGCTTAGGAGGATGAATTCACTGACGGTTTTATTTATTTCCGTTTAAGTGTTTTTGTCCCAGTGTTCTTCCAAGACACCAGACCTCTCCCAATAACCCCACTGTACGTTAAGGAAAAAATAAATCTTATGCGAGAAAACTATTTTTAAAATAAAAACACGATATGACCCACTGTCTTCATTTTTCTCTTTTCTCTTTCCATAGTTTTAAACGTGGTTAACTGAATGACAAAAAAAAGTGATTTTTTTTTAAAAATCATATCATCCCAAGCAAGGCGGTAGCGCCACTGATGCGCAGGGGGCTACGTAAGAGTGAAAAGATTGGAAAAGAGCAGGAAACCACATCCTAAACAAGGGATGACTCTCTTCACCTGTTCAATAGACGTGGGTGGAGTGTGAACCGGGTGATAGTTCAGTTTATCTACTCCAATTAAAAAAAAACAGAAAAGAGAAGAAAAAGATTGGAAAAGAGAAAGCCGGAAACTACATCCTAAACAAGGAACGATTCGTTTCAACCTTCGAAAGACTTTTTCAGGTTAAACGTACTTTACATAATTTACACTGTTCGAAATGCTGTCCTTACCTTTATGATGTTTCGGCTGTTGTACGCTGCGACATTCTTCAGGTGCTAAGAATTTTGAACCAAACCCTTTATTTTGATCACTGGGGCATATAACTCTTATTCCATGTGCGATGTCACTTCCTGGTGCTATTTAGTTATCGCCCTTTTTCTCTAAGTTATTTGTTCACCCCTGCCGTAACCATGTATTGAACTCACAATGCTTTTGGTCAAGTCACTGGAATTAACCAATTCTTATATCCACTGCACCATATGTCCTTGAGATTCCTAGCACCTAAAGAAGGCCGGAGCGTACAACGACCGAAACGTCGTAAACATAGCAATAAAGATAAGGACAACAGTTCGAACAGTGTAAATAATGTAAATATTACCTCATCTCAGAAGTAGACAAATAAACGTTTTTTGCTTTGTTTTGGGGGTGTTGATGGGAATATATGAAGTGGGGTGAACGAAATAAAACAAATGTCGGTTATAATAAAGAGAGAAATGCTTAAGATGCAGAGATGCTTAAATACAAATGTTATATTTCTAGATCCCTTTTTGTGCATATGCACAAACCAGCTTAACTCACGATTTCTACCGCTTTTGATTTTTTTTTTTTTGTCGTTCTTGCTTGTTAAAATATCCTACAATGTAATTTTCTTAGTCTTAAACAACTATCCTTCAGTAGTTTTGACAGCAATGCCTGGTGTTAGGACACGTTTTATCTTAATTCTGAGATATATCCTTTTTAAAAAGATTTTTTCCAGAGACGGAGACAAACATAAAATTGCATTCACATTTCGTTTACCAAACAAGTTTTGTTAAAGGCAACTAAACTGACATACATGTTTTTTTTTCTTTTTTTTTCTTATTTTTTCTTTTTTATTTCTATTTTTTTTTTTTTTTGAGGAAGATTAGAAACAGTTTATTTGTATTAGTTCTTGTTTAGGTTCCGAAGTTTCGACTACTTTGAGTCGTTAACAAAAACGAAATTAGATGAAATTCAAAATCTGTGTCGTAGTATGATTATCTTTTATGATTTCCTTTCTTGCCGCCAGTCGAAAGAACTCGCACAAATTGTGAACAGTTTTTTTTCTTTGTTACATTTTCAAAACTGAGATAAGAAAATTAATCCAAAAACGAGAAAAATGTATTTAAAAAAAAAGACATCTTCTCTATTATCTCAAACAAAACTTATTTGAACTTTTTATATCATGTATGAATTCAAATAAGTTTTAATAAAAGAACCAACAAGGTTTGTTTAAATTATTATTGTATTTTCACAATTTTGTTTTTGTTTTTTTGTTTTTTTTTGCATAAAATGTTGAGTATTTTTCTCGAAATGGTGGGTAAACTCAGTTCATACTGTGTTGTTTTGGTCAAATACTTTCAACTATTTCAGTCATAATCAAGAATCAATATGGTGTCAGTGTGGGAGACAGAATTTTTTTTAAAGGCTGGAAGTTTAAAATAAACCACGGTGACATCATGTGTCACGGTTATTGGAAACGAGGCAGCACAAAAAAGAAGCGATATTTTTATCTTGTGAGTGTGTGTGTGTGTGTGTATATATAATATATATATATATATATATATATATATATATATCCTTCTTGATGTCATCGTACAAGTTAAAAAACAAACTCAGTGGAGTGATAAGTTTGCTTTTACAAAATAGTCTTTATTTTTAAAATTATTAATTTTTTTTTTAATTTTTAAAAATAGAATGGTTTCAGCACTTTGTGATACAACAACCAACGGGCTTCTGTGTAGAATGGAACATTGATAAACTGATTATTCATATCTTCCATCAGCTAACTGAACTAACTGTGGTTGAGGGCATAACATCTGATATAGTTCAGTCTTTTTAACCAAGCTAAGCACATGATCCAATTTTAAAATCTTTGAACAAAAATTTTGCTGATGAATAATCCAGTGAAAATGTGCAAATGATGAACCTGGATGCTAGTTTTTTAATTTTCTTTGTAAGTTGACAGCAACACGATTATGTTTGCCAAATATATTCCAGACGCCGTCAGTAGATAAACATGCACGTTTACTCAATTCAAAACTTTACTCATGCAGAACCTGCTCAATTCTCTCGAAGATATCCTGGATTGTTGTAGTGCCATGCATGGGGACAAGATCCATCAATTCTTCACGAATATTACTTTCACTGTCACAGGCCATGATAAAGATTACAAGCTGTGATTATTGCAGTGATACCGTCGATCTCAACAACAATAGAAAAATGTTCAAACCTTGATCACACAGCCTTCAATCGTTGCTTCAAATCACTTCACATTTCATTAAACCGCCCAGCAACAGTGTTCCTGGTTAATGAAGTGTCTTTAAATAAGTTTGCTTTCTCTGAACATGCATAGTTCGATCCACACTGGGTGCCCTATACAATTGAGCTTAGAAAATTTCCTTTCTCTGGACATTTCAGTTTTACAAGATATTACTTTATGAAATCTTTCACTGCAAGAATTCTCACTCATGGCTATCATTCGACTGAGTTCATAGCTTGTAGTGAAATTCTATTTCTGAATTTTCGTAAAAGGTCATGCTGTGTCAAATTAGCCTTCAATTTCTTAAATTTTAAAACTTGCATTTAACCTTCATATTTGCCGTAAGAGAGATGATTCGTTTCATGTTTTTGCAGGTTGTAGTTGTGGCGCAGTGGATATCAACTCGGAACAAGAGATCGGTGTGCCGAGTTCAAATTCTAGTTGAATTCCTTGCATTCATTAACGCACAAATACCCTTGGGAAAGGTATTAATCCGTTTCTTCCCTCCAGTTATGGGTTAAATAATAGGACAGATTGTGTTCTATAGCTTTGGTGGAAACCAGTCTACCGCAGAAAGCAATGGCAACTGACTGCGGGATAATCTTCTGCCCAGTCAGTCATGTCTCTTTTGAGACATTATAGCCGAATAATGTAAATAACGTATGGCACTTAACTGACTCTTTTGGCGTGGCGATGGAGTCGTTGCTAATTGAACAAAATGTCTTTTCGTTGACCATTGTGTAAATATACCGTAATTCTCAGTTTTCTTGAAAGACTCGTCCTTCTTCATTTAACTTCCTTTTTCTCTTCGCCGGAGAAGCACGAGATATTTTAAGGTTGATGTAGTAAGAAAAAAAAACAATTATCAAAATTGATGAAGCAGAATCTGAAAAATTACTGATACATTTAAACTATAGCTATCAATAAAAAAAGATAAAATAATTTTGATAACGTCCCTGAATTTTTGTTTTTTGGTTGACACTTTTGTTTACAACTGTTAATCAGCTGCTTGTTCTTGTATTATTTTCTCAGCTACTCCGAATATCGAATATTTGCAACAATTTTTTAACAATAGTAGCTTAGTACCGTACTAACTTAGTTTATCGATAGTAATAAAAAATTTTTGAATAACTCTATGCAGTAAATGGTATTCTTAATTGCTATTCTATTAAAATAAATGAAAACGTCAAAAGTATATAATTTTGGCCGTTAAATGTCCAAACTAGTATTCTTTATGCGGGCCGCATGTTTGACATTCTTGGTTTTGATTGAGCACACTGGAAGAATGGTAGACTTTGGAAAAACAGTAGCTACTCTAGCATCTACGCATCGTTCATTCAGTAATGAATTAGAACACTCTCACTACTGGCATATTAATACATGGTATATCACCCGCTAAAAGTCTGTCTCCTAGCTCAGAGGTAGAATCGCCGACTGACGCCAATTCGGTCGGGTTTCAATCCTGGGTAAAAAGCAATTGGATGTCTAACCGTACTGATGAGCTGTGATACAGCGAAACAGATCTGTCTGCGAATGACTATATATGAGAACAAATTATCAGTGGTAAAAAAAACAAGTTTTTGTGGTGCTTCCTTTTTAATTGTTTACATATGAAAATACACAAACACACCAACTTTTCAGATTCCATAGATATAAGTTTTTGTTTTGTTTTTGTTTTGTTTTTTATAGTAGGGGTTATGTTTTCATGGGAAACTCTCATTTTAAATTGTTGACATGTATAATATAAAAAAACATTTTATGAAATGCCATTCAGAATTTACAGGGTAAATGTCAGTACAAGCGTACTGACTTAGAGATGCTGGCATATAGTTTCATTAGCAATGAGTCTTTAGCCATTTTACTTCTCTCTTTCCATGGTATAGTGTGTCGTAGATATGTATAGACGGTCGGGAGTAAAGTCTCGTGTTTCTGTTGACAGGAGATACGAAAATTGGTGTTTGCATTTACTCAGACCAACAGCATTTACCTACTTTGTCTAGAAACTTTAAGAGGTTATGACACAATCTTTTGGTTTATGATCTAAAAACACAGGTTAAACGTGTTAAGAAATACGTAATGGGGAGATAAAAAATGCCTGTTTCTCCAACCAGCAGGTTGTGTGGAAAGAACACGCTCAGATAAGTGCATTTCGAAAGTTCTTTCAATTCAATAGATTGTTCGATGATACCGTGACGTCATTGATGACACGGTTGAGTTAACCTATGACCTCGATATCAAGGAGGTACGCGCTGAAGGTTATATAGCATTTTTGTGTTTCTCCGCAGTTTTCATTGACGTCTCTCTCTCTCTCTCTCTCTCTCTCATATACATACACACACACAGTGCTAAATTAATTGTCGAAGATTACACAAGAATGAAAATAATACCGACGTCTCGTTTCAACAAATATATTTACCAAATTTCACAAAAATATCTTGCAATACTAGAGTAAATTTATTAAAATAAAATTGCCATTAGCTTCAGCCACCTTCAGAATGTTCTACATCTTTTCTGAACGGTCCCCTTGTTTAATTTGGTGAATGCTGCCATAATCCTTGCCTTCAGTTCATCTTTGGTGTTGCAAAGAGATATTTTAGTCTCTCTCTTAACTGTGCCCCACACAAAATAATTTAATAATTCAAGATATTTTTGTTAAATATATAAATATATCTGTTAAAATGAGATGTCAGTGTTATTTTAAATTGTGTGATTTAGACGACAATTTATCGATCGCATTCTTTTTGTGTGTCACACACACACACATACATATATATATACGCACACACACACACACACACATATCTCGCTTTTTTCGCTCGTTTTCGTATCACTTACTCTCCCAATATGTGTGCTGCACATGGTTTGATACAAGTGGCTTTTTTGCTGCAATGTTTAAACTCGTCAGTTCCCATAACCATAAAATAATTTAGATAAAACATTTTAAATTTTTTCTCTTATTTATTTAGAAATTCATAATCTTTGACACATACCAAAAGTAGGACGCCTGTTATTGACTCCTCGTTTACCGCCCACTGCTCTTCCAGGCAATTCACAAGTTCCATTTCTTATTTCTGGCTTCAACTCTCCCTACTACTGTCAGTCACTCTATATCAATTCTCTGAAGAGAGAGGAAGAAAAAGAAAATAAATCGGTTGTAATATTATACCAAAAATCCTCAATATACCCGATGATGTAATGTGCATAGTTGCACACGTTCGTCGAGCAGAAAATAAGAATTTCTTTCCTTTACTTCAGTCGACCATCCATAAACACTGGTGGTGTAACATCTTCTCTTTGGGATTTTTTTTTCTTAAATGAATAATGGCCACGATCATTTGAAGATGTCTGAACATGTTGCATTTAATATTTTGCCTACGACCTATTCTAAAATTGTTCAAATCTTTTCTGAAAGATTCTTTCCGTATGATTTTAAAGCACCGTTTTGAATTTCACATTCCATGACCGCCATTTTATACAAAGACGTTGCAGACGATGACGGAAGTTTTCTTTCCAGTCGTTTTTGCGCTTAAGTTTCCATCTGTTTGGTTTGGCTTAAGTTTAACGATCCATCAACCATTTTGGTCATTTAAGGGTCAGTCTTTGAATATTGGGATCACATTTTTTTATATGGTTATTTTTCATTCAGAAAAGGTTTTGTTGGTAACCTTTTTCATAGCCTTTTGCTCCGTTTTGGGGGTTAACTATTTGCCCATAGCTGGGACCCTAACAGGTGCTACCACTCTGGGTCAGAGTGGACCTGGGAACAACAGCAATTAAGAGGTGGTTCCATGCTCCTCACAACCTCCCAATCAGAGGCCTTGCTGCCGGATGCAGTTTTAGGTCATACCCAGGACCTCCATTTGTTACCTTAGAAGTAAGTCATTTGCCAATACTAAAAGACAAAATATGACCCTAGCATTGTAGTGGAGGAATGCCTCTTTTGTTCTTATTTTATAGAAACTTCTTGAAGTTGACCACTCTCACCATCTTTTGCTGCAGGTTTCAGAGCATGCTTATGTATAGGTTGCTACCGATATATATATATATATATATATATATATATATATATATATAAGCATGCAATGTAGATATAGAAGAATCTAAAGGAGTATCCTGCAGATACAGTAGTAGGATAACTCTCTAAGAGAGCTCTAAATATATATGTATATAAATACATATAGAGCAAATCAGAAAAATTAAGGCAGATACGTTATTTCATGGTAAATCGGAAGAATAGGCCTATTCTCCCGATTTACCATGAAATACCGTGTCTGCCTTAATTTTTCTTGTGGAAGAGTGACCGATTGAAGCAGTCACATCACATGGGCGGCTGTGTTGCCGTGAGGGTCACTTCTATTTTTAGAAAACTCTTAACCCGCCATCTCCGCTACTAGGCGGTGTTGGATTGATAGCAGAGTAATGGCGTTTAATCAATATGTCGATAGTTATGTCATTCACAAAGGATTGTTGCGTTATCAACTAGAAGTTTCTATTAGGGGTTCTTATATATACGCACACACGCTTCGTTCATTCATTAATGAATCTGAACACTCTCGGCTACTGGCGTGTGTTTATATTGTATATAACACGCTAAAGTTCGCTTTCCTCTACCGAGCGCAAATATCTGAGGTAGAATAGCCGACTGATGTCAGTTTAGTCGGGTTTCGATCCTGGCTAAAAGCAATCTGATGAGCTCTGATATAGGTCTGTCTGCGGCTGACTAATATATATATATATATATATATATATATATAGTCACTGTCTATCACAAAATATCTAAAAATATGATTAGGCTGGAAAGAATATGAATTAACAGTATGAACGACAAATGAGAAACATAAGATCAATTTCTATATCTACCAATGAAGTTTAATTCCTCGGTTTGTCCACTCAGCAATTCCAAAAGTTCTTAATAAATTGCAAATATCTTTTTGGAGAAAGGTGTGCTACAATCCAAGGAGTAATTAAGTTATAGACAGATATGCGATTTTCTTTCTATTGAGGTATTTCGTTTGTTAAGAAAATAATCCGAAATATATTTTTTTAAAATCGAAACATATATGTACTCGTGTATAAGTCGACTTCATATATAGTGCTACCTCTGATTTTGTAATCTTTTGGAATTTAATCGCGCCAGCAAAAAAAAGAAAAAAATACCCTTATATAGTGCAACCAGTCACGAAAAATGCATGGTTGTAATTTTTTTACGCACTGCGACCCCTATACCCCACTTTCTTTTCTTTTTTTTTTTTTTTTTTTTTTTTTGTAAAAAAGAACAAAAAACTGATCATAAGACTTGAATATACGGTCCCTTTGTTAGATTTGCTAACAATATACAGTTACATTCCTTATGCTCTCTTTCACACACACACACGCACATACACACATACATATATGATATCTCGCACTGAACTAATTTTTAATAACGTTGGCAGAAGGTCATGGGTATGCGCTCTCTGAGTGTTTTCGGGTCTTTTTTTTTTTTACCGTCAGCAATTCTTTAACCAGCAGAGCCTGTGTCATTTCTACGATTTTGAAAATTATAAAATGCTCCAATTGTCTAATGCACATAAAATAAATTGCCTAATCTTTCATTGTTGACTCCTAATAGAAAGATGAAAAGATAATTAATTAATAGCTATAGTAATGACTACCCGCTATAATGACCAGTTAATCTCTGCTGCAGACACCTGATCGGGCATAATTTTTCTTTAGTACCCTCTGGATTGACCAGTGGTTATACTGAGACTATGCTGAACAGACCTTAATTAAGGTCCGGGAGAGTACACACTCTCTTTCTCTCTCTCTCTCAAATCAGTAGCAAACAATTCAGGAATATATCTTTTCTTGTCAACAATGACATACGAATGACGGTGAACACTTAATTTTGATGACGACTGGATGATCACTTAAAATTTTGAAGAGACTTAGAGATTTACTTTTCTTCCTTGGGGTGAAATGATAATACTCTGTAAACTTGTCACGTAATGTACGAATATGCGGATATCATAACGATTATAGTCGCAAAACATTAAATCAACAAGCAGAGTCCAAGTTTCGTTCTAATCTGTTGCATTCACTTTCGCACAAAAATATACTTGCGGAGTGGTTGGAATCCATATAATTTCACTCCTTCTATAGCAAGGTAAATTATGCCTTGTGTAGCAACCAAGGAAAATAAAAAAAGACTGAGAAAGGCAAAAGCACTTGCATATCTTTCTCAATAAAGTATGGTTAATTCACATATAATGAAGAAAAGGAATTTGTGGAGGGCCATGACATTTTTGAGATGCTAAATGTTAATACCTTTTTTTATCAAATGCTTCACGGGATTTATATTCAATTGAAGTACAATCAATGTTCGCTGCATTTAGGAGTTTTGGAAACGTTCGGTTGGTTTCAGTATAGTTGACGATCCCCTCCACTCGACGGTCCTTATCCGACGGTAACGAGTAGTCAATGTTTGATTTGTTAACCATAAGGATGCCTGCATTTCCCTCACCTCTCCGTCTTCCACCTTCTGTCTGCGACATGAAGTATGAATGTCACGGAAATTGTAGAAAGGAGTGGTGAGGAGCGTATCCCGAGTTGGCCTTTGATTGACTGGACATGTTAACAACGGGTTTCAGAGCACTTTGAGTGCCTAGCTGTCTACCTATCTGGATCCGGTTCTTGAAAAGGGCAGTCGGCAATGGTAATTCACTGAATGAGACAATTATCAATTGAATGACAGTCTGGGTTTACTGCTAATCACTGGTGACTTCGTCTATCTCCTCCTATCTAACAAACACACACACACACACACACACACACACACACACACACAGTACTTGATTCTGTTGTCACTGTTGTAACCAGTAGATTGAGTGACAGGGTGGCATCATAAATGCTCTAAGGTCGTCACGTGGTGAGAGGGCCTAAGCGACAGGTGAATTTGTTGGAAATGACATGCGACTGACGGTGAACACTTTATTTTGATGACGACTGGAAGATCACTTAAAATTTTGAAGAGATTTAGAGATTTACTTTCCCAGTAGAACCAACATTTGAGCCGATGACGCCCAGAGATGTGCGTTGTGGTGTAATGTGTATCGGTTCGGAATAAGAAACCGGGGAGCCGAGTTCGAATTCCAGTCGAATTCATTTAATTCACTTACGCACAAATACCCTTGGGAAAAGTATTAATCCCTCTTCTCCCTCCAGTAATGGGTTAAATAGTCGGAAAGATTATGTTCTATAGCTTTGGTCTAACTACTGCGAGAAAATCCTCTGTCTAGGAAGTCATATCTCGAAAGAGACATGATCGCCTAAGCGTGTATCACGTATGGGCGATCATGACTAGCCTCCAGAGAACATGAGTTATTTTTTTACTTCTTTTATTTGTCCCTGTCGCCAGCCCATTAGTCTAATTTGATTTATAAAATCGCAGTCACTTTTGTTTAAAAACATTTTCAAAACTCTCAATCTCTAGGTCCTGGGTATGATGGTAAACTGCATCCGGCAGCAAGGCCTCTGATCGGAAGGTTGTGAGGAGCATGGGACCAACTCTTAATTGCTATTGTTCACAGGCTCACGCTGACGCGGAGGGGATAGCACCTGTTATAGTCCCAGCTATGGGCAAATAGTTTGACCCAAACTGGGGTCAAAACACAATGAAAGTATAAAAATACTCTTTTATAGAAATATATACATAAGAATAGACTTTTATAGAAAAATATACATTTTAGAAGGAAAAGTATTACAAACAATACATTGAAACCTCCCCCCACTTTTTTTTTCTCGGGAGAATCGAATACAGAAAACCGATGCGCTTAGTGACCCACAAGTCTTTTAAAAGACCATTCTTAATTTCAGACTTTAGAATTGTTCTTCTAGACTGATTGTCAACAGAGCCCATTCCATCCTGCTACTTACCCATAGCTGAAGTGAGAAGAGACAGATTCATACCTTTCTCAATGCTAGTTACACGTAAGGAAATGTAACAAATTCGAACTCTCTCATTACTCAACCCGAGCCGGTATCTGAGACATCATAGCGCATCCTTCCTTCCTTCCTTCCTTTCATCCATATATATATATATATATATATATATATATATATATATATATAATGATCATTAAAACAACTCGGAACCTCGCGCTGTCTGACACTTTACTGCCAGCCTAGTTTTAATAATCTAGGTTTTATGTATTTCTATTTCCTGACTCTAAACAGTCGGTCTTTAATTCCTTTTCTCAGACTGATGAAGTTAATTGCTGAAGAATCAAATTACGTTATATGTGCGTAACAATAACACTTCCAGTCATTTACTTGGTAAAACAATGTTTTATTTTTTGAGCTACTGATTCCAAGTGTTTCACTAAAGTGGCGTAATGAACATTTTTTAAAAATCCAGTCTGAAGTGTCTCCTAATGAAAAACGCTATTTTCTTGATAGCTAAATATTGATTTACTGCGGGATTACTATTTGTCTTAGGATTATTAGTGATAGAGTAAATGTTTTATTTCCTTAGCAAACTATATAGGGAGATTTTTAAAAAAAGGTTACATAAAGGTGTGCATGTAGAAATGGACCCCCTTTTTAGAAACGCACGGGTGTACAGTCCCATGAAAGACATTGTGGAAAGATTTTCTTTTTTCGATTTGATAAGAGCCTTCGACAAAGTACACCATAAAGCAACCTCGACATTTTTGGAAAAGGCGTTTGGATAATCAAGAATCTATATTGGCAGTAAACCACTTGGGATAGGAAGTGGATTTAGCAGGTATACAAAAATAGAAAGGGGCGAAAGACAAGGATGTGTCTTCTCACCGGATCTATTCAACTTATACGCCGAAACAATTTTGAGAGGAATAAAATTCTTGCCAGGATTCGTCATTAGCGGCCACAATCCCAACAATACAAGATATGCGGATGACGCGATGCTGATAGCAGACACGGAAATGAAAATGCAAGACCTCCTACAGAAGGTAGCAAAAGAAAGCAAGAAGAAACGACTGAGCATAAACATGTAGGAAACTGAATGTATGGTCATCAGTAAAAAGAGAAGCTCAAAAACCAGGTCGGAGAAACTAAAATAAAACAAAGAAATTTAAATATCTGGCAAGTGTTCTGACAGAAAATGGAAAGTGCGACATTGAGATTCAAAGACGCATTGGCATGGCCAAGAACGCACAGGTAAATCTCATTTGAAACAAAGAAAATAGTGCTGGATTGCTATGTGCTGTCTGTCCTTCTGTATGGAAGTGACTGTTGAACGATCTCATCAAGGATGAAGGAGAGGCTTGAGGCAGCAGAAATGTGGTTTTACAGAAGGATGCTGAGTAGACCATGGACTGGGCACGTGAGCAACGATGAGGTGTTGGAGAGGATGCAAAGTCATACTTACCATCAGGAAGAGACAGCTGAGGTTTCTGGGACAGGTAATACGGAAGGAGGGCCTGGAGAATTTAATACTCACATGACAGATAGAAGGAAAGAGAGATAGAGGAAAGCAGCGCGTGACCTACTTGATAGGTCTTAGCAAATGGTTGGCAGAGGGGGATTTTGGGAGAGATACTAAGATGAAAAATATTGAAAGCGACAAGAGACAGAGCCAAGTAAAAATCCATGATCGCCTACGTCCTGAAGGGACACGGCACATGAAGTAGTTGTGGTGTAATGGATATCTGCTCGGAATGAGGAATTTAAGGCTAGTTACATTTACTTACGCGCAAATCCCCTTGGGAAAAGTATGAATCCATCGTTCCCTTCTCAGCTATGGTGAACTCATAGCTCAAGAGGAAACGAGATAGATTCATAGCAGGATAGATATAACCCTACAGCCTTGATTGTTAGCCAGTCTACCGCAGAAAACCTACTTCGGAAAAATATTCTGCTTAGTCGGTCATGAATCGAAATGATCGCCCAAGCGTATATCACGTATGACACTTAACTGACCTCAGTCAGTTAAGTGCCATACATGACACACGCTTTGGGCGATCATGTCTGGAAAGAGACATGACTGACTGGGCAGATTATCCCGCAGTAGGTTGCCATTGCTTTCTGCGGTAGACTGGTTGCCAGCCAAGGCTATAGAACCCAATCTGTTCCATAACTGGAAGGAAGAGACGGATTAATACCTTTCCCAAGGTTATTTGCGCGTAAGTGAATGCAAGGAATTCAACTGGAATTCGAACTCGGCACCCCGATTTGTCGTTCCGAATCGATATCCACTGCACCACAACGCACATCCTTACTAGAAATTATTAGTGAGGCGCGTATGTAAAGTAAGTGGTGTCCGATACGGCATTAGGTTGCTGGTTGCAACCGAGTGCAAACAAAACGTGTGATATTCCTAATGCATCAGTGAATAATAGAGAAAAGAAAAAAAGTGTATGAAAGGGGGTAATCTATATTTCGGCCGGAGCATCAGATTACGCCAACTACACCTCTGCAGAGAGGTAAGACCTTCCCTCCCACAACGAGTCCATCTCTTTGCTATGGAGGCGACCTGTGAGTCCTGGGGATGCTATTCTGGTAGTTGAGGGTTTCAAGCGATATGTAGAATACTTCTGAATTCCAACACACTATTTTGCCCTTTATTTGGGTTAGACAGGCAGTCAAAGGCCCGATCTGATAAATTGCCTAGTCAGGTCAAACCCTAGTACCATTCCATCCACAAAAACGCATTAACTTTACACACACACACACACACACACACACACACACACAAATGTAATCAAATTTGTACGAGGGCAAGTGTCAGTCAGGTTATAACTAAAATGTATCATCAAAAATTAAAACTTATATTTAACTTCACAGGGGTAGATGAAAGCAATTGATGACTACATGCAAATACTTAGCCTGAGTATACCAATTTTTTTGTATCCCTTAGATGCTTGGGCGAATGGGATCTCTTCCAACCGTCTCCCATGATAGGCCTCTAAGGAGGGTGAGAAAGAATGATGAAAGAAAAAATATAAATAATATGGCAACAAAGAAAATGAAAAGAGCCTTTCGGAATCAAGTTCTGATAACGAATCGGAACTACATGTAATTCCCTCAATATATAGTCACGGAGTCACTTATACAAAACTATCGCCATTTATGATTGAAAAATAATATACACTCAAATTACTCTTATAAGTGTCAGAAAAAAAAACATTAAACAACTCAATAATAATTCAAATAGGAAAATGTATGCAGAAAAACCCTCAAATGATTAACATTTAATAACTTAAAAATCAAAACTTATTTACACCAATATCTAAACACATCTAGAGGTATAATAAAAAAAACCAAGATCTGACATCTTACTCCCTAGAAGAAATGAAAGTTAACCTAAAAGAATGTAATAGATGTAACCAAAATAACAAAATGGCCAAATCATAAACACTAATACATATATTAAAATTCAACAGACCCAAGCCACTAAATGAAATAAAAAAAAAATGTTAAAAATCACAAAAGTGGAAACTTACAATCCCGGACATTTACTATATCATAACTATCAAAGATTTTGCCATCATAAAGACAGAATTCCAGGATGTCCACAATGCAGCAGTACAAATCAAGAAACTGAGTGAAAAAATATTTCAAAGAGCTAAAGAAATTAATTGAAACAATGAAAAATGATATCAATAGAGAAAACCAACGATTTAAACCGCAACCCATAAAAATAATATACCCGATCAAAATATAAAAAATGATAACTGATTATGCTTAGAAATTAAAAGACCAAATGAATCATCTTGCCACGCATCTCGATCAAGAGGTATAGATAACTCAGAGGAATATCTGATATATATATCTCCAACAAAAAAGCAAACACAAAAAGCAATAAAACATACAACTCGGTCAAAAAGGAAACATTATTAGGGAAGAAATCATCTAAAAACAACCTAGAAAAAAAAATGGTAACTTAAGACAACGCAACAGAAACTTAATAACTTCAACACAACAATCATGGGTAATAAAACTATTCAGTGGACAGTAAGAGGGGTAGCAGCAGACCAAAACGAATTGATTTTGCTTATTGTAGACTTGTCCTGCAATAATCTGCCTTCCGGAAACACTTTAAAGGACAATAAAAACATAGATATTAAAAACTTTACAGCATACAATTTTATTAATAATAATGGAAACCGATATTCAGGAGGTACGTCTGTTAGTAAAACATTATTTTTCCAGATCAAAATCGACTTGAATGTCGCACTACAGCAGCCATAGGAACCTCACTACATGACACCATCACCATATGCTCGGTTTACATTCCTTCTACTGATCTTATAGATGGAACTGAATTAGATAAACTATTAAAGCAGCTCTCCAAACTATTTATTTTAATGGAAGGTTAATAGATTTTATCAATATAAACAATATATGTTTACTCAATGAGAAGTCATATATCTGTTTCCATCAATGAAGCGGTACATATACAGCAATAGTTCTAATCTTATGTGATCCTGCGTATACCTGGATTATAGCTGGAAGGTACATTATGTTACAAGTGGTTGTGATAACTTCCCAATTGTGTTAGAAAACTCTGAATCTTTGTCAGGTGAAACAATGTCGTATTGGAAAGTTAATAATACCAACTGGAAGGAATTCAAAAACACATGTCCTAAAACCTACTATCTACATTGGCTTCGGGAGTGTCACTTATTTTACAAAAATACTTAGTATTGCAGAACAATAGATATCAACATGTAGATCTGTCAAACAAGACAAATCTTGTTTCAACAAGAAGTGTAAAAAAAAAAAAAAAAAAAAAAAGTAATCCGATTGCATCCGTGCGGATCTACGCAAGTTCAAATTACATCCAACCCAAGAAAATCTGAATATCTACAAAACAAATAAAGCTAAAGCACACAGAGTAATTAAAAATCCAAGCAATCCTTCTGAAAGAACTTTGTGTCCTCAATTAATCCTAACACCAAAACTAAAATAGTATGGAATATGATTCGTAAAATAGTTGGGAAAATAAAAGCACTCTATTGATATTGTTTTAACATAAATGTCTCTAAAAGAATATTACAAAACTTCTCTTAAACTCTTCCTCAAATAATACAAGTAAACTATTTCAGAATAGCAAAAAAAAAAAAATGAAGAGAAGCAAAAATAATTTCCATTCTAATAATAAAGAAAAATAGAATCGAACTTTTACTTTACCAAAATTATTGAATTCTATAAAAAAATCTCACAATTCAGCATCTAGCCCAGACAAAATTCACTATGAATCTCTAAAAACCTACCAAATATTTTATTGAATTACCTACTCGAAATTGTCAGTGACAATATTCCAAGTTTCTGGAAACACGCTACAGTAATTCTAATTCCAAAACCTGGAAAGGGCTATCGTCCAATTGCTTATGCAAAACGTTTAATAATAAGCTTGTTTGGCGTTAATAATAAAATTACAAATTTTCAATCTGGCTTCAGAAAAAACAAAAGCACAATCGATCACTTGGAGCCTTTTATCAGAAATTCTTTCATTGAATAGGAACATATAACGACAGTTTTCCTTGACTTAAAAATAGCTTATAATATCTCATGGAGATATGGTATCATGAAAGACTTGAAGGGAGTGGGTCTTAAAGATTACCAATTCTCATTAATAACTTGCCGACAGAACGAACCTTTTAATGTTCGTATCGGTACAACACTGTCAGACCAATATGAGCAAGAAATAGGTGTCCCTCAAGAAAGCATATCACCGGCGACACTCTTCAACGTCAAAATAAATGGCATTATTAAATACTTGAACATTGGATTTGATTGCTCATTCGATGTAGATGGCTTTCTAATATGTTACAGATTTAAAATATCCGTACAAATGAACAGAAACCACAACAGTGTCTAAATAAAGTAAATAAGTGGTCACAGAAAATAGGTTCAGAATCTTTAGAAAAAAAAACTCAATATATACAGTCAGTCAGTTAAGTGCTTTGAGCGATCATGTCTCGAAAGAGACATGACTGACTGGGCACAAGATTATCCCGCAGTAGGTTGCCATTGCTTTCGGCGGTAGACTGGTTGCCAGCCAAGGCTATGGAAGCCAATCTGTCCTGTTATTTAACCCGTAACTGGAGGGAAGAGACGGATTAATATATTTCCCAAGGTATTTGTGCGTAAATGAATGCGAAGAATTCAACTGGAATTCGAACTCGGCTCCCCGATTTGTCGTTCCGAGTCGATATCCACTGCACCACAACGCACATTTCTTTCCAAATTTGAAACTACACAATAATCCTGAATTAAGATTCGTTGATACAGAAGAGTCTGTAGTAGATCAATAATAATCTTTGACAAAAAATTATCCTTCATACCACATTTAAAATATCTTTGTGGTAAATGCAATATAACAATACAACTACTCGGTCATTTCTCACAAAGATTAGGGAGCTGAAAGACAGATGCTACTGAAACTCTATCAGGCATTGGTTAGATTCAAATTCGATTATGGATGCTTTATCTATGGTGTGGAAAGAAAATCACACGTGAAAGAACTTAATACCACCCACCACCAAGGTCTTAACCCATAGATAGTGAAAGAAAAGTTGGATTCACATCTTTCCCAAAGACTTTTGCGCTGAAGTGAATAAAACAAACCAAAATGGAACTTAAACTCTGCTTTCCATTACACAACCTGCAGCTTACAGTGCCTGGTATTCCCAAAGGGTCACCCATCTAGATACTTACCACATTCGATGTTGCTTAATTTCGTAGGAGAATCGGTGTTTCAACTTGATATGGTCGCAAGCCACGGCAGCTAAGTGCCATCCTGTAAGTGTAAGTTCTATGTTAATAGTTTCTTTTGTGCTTCTCGCTTGTGGAACTCTCTTCCAGCATCTTGCTTTCTTCTCAAATACAACCATCAAAAATTCAATCTCTCTCTCTCTCTCTATCTCTCTCTCTATCTCTCTCTCTATCTCTCTCTCTCTCTCTCTCTCTCTATCTCTCTCTCTCTCTCTCTCTCTCTATCTTCTCTCTCTCTCTCTATCTCTCTCTCTCTCTCTCTCTCTTCTCTCTCTTCTATCTCTCTCTCTCTATCTATCTCTCTATCTCTATCTATCTCTCTATCTCTATCTATATCTATCTATCTTTCTCTCTCTCTCTCTCTCTCAAACCTGTCCTTTTATTGTCCCCTCTTTCCTCAGTTACATTTTCCCCAGTTTCTTTCACTCTCGGTAACCCCTTACATCTTAATAACCCTAACCGCTTTTCTTGCGGAGAAGTTATTAAAATTAATAACTGACGGTACCTTTTAAAAATTGCAGACTTATTTTGAAAGCTATAACACGTAGTATTCGGAGAATAGTCTTAGAAAAGAACATCCTTGAAAAGTATTCTTCGTTATGTATCCACCACATCTCCGAAATTGAGTCATTATTTATTAATATCTAGAGAGAAGAGTGAACTTAGTCTTTGAAGAACTACATAAAACTGCCTATGAGATGTTATCTGTTCGTGAAGAAATAATTCCAATACCTAAAAAAAAAAAAAAAAAAAACCGATTTGAATTTTGATAGGGATAACCGCTGATCTCCATGTAAAATGAAAGGTAAACTAGTATCAGTGGAACAGTTGAAGCCGTGGAATTAAAACCTTTGATCTTCGTTGTACATTTATTAATCTGCTCTTTTTTTCTGCGCAGGCGCAATGTAGATTAGTAATTTGCATTCTTGTACTGTTGCATACTTTTGCTGAAGAGATATATCTCGTCAGAACATAACTATTGCTCAACGCTTTCAATTTAATTTGAGGTAACATTCCGGGCGAGGTGAGAGAATAAAAGAAAAAATACCTCGAATATTGTTAGGCACGTGTCTTCTCTAATTACATCAATTTATATGAAACTATTTCTTTTGTCGATCTATCCAGCACTTTATTAAGTGTTAATGAGTTAGTGTTTTGCTTAATATTCATCCAGTTTTGTTTTAGATAACATTTTGTCTTGTCCTACTTCCGGTCTAATCATGCTACACATGGGAATTCACATCAGAAGTTTTATTATATGAGTTCTGAGGTAGTGCTTTGAAAATGAATTTGCGATCATCATTATAAACGATTTTATTTTCTTGTCATAACTGGAACAGAAATTAAACAAATTTTTACTGGTCTTTTGTGTTCAAATTTCGAAAAGACCAGATGACATTTTTAATGCAATAATTAATTCATCTCCTTTATGGTATTATTGGTGACCTCATCAATACTGTTTTATTATGTAGACACACTAAAAATTGGTGGGATTATTTTTTCTCTTTAATCCCTTGAGCATATCGGTCTGCTCAGGTTCATTTCGGTTTCTTCAACATCCACAGCCAGTGGTTTATAAAAGTTTCTCTCTAATTTCCTGTTTAGGATTGTTTCAGGTTCCTTCTAAAGCTCTTTTCTTCTCTTTCACTTCCGGTGGCTGCTTGAGTCTTGATGCCTTCTTCCTTGGGGTTATACCTCTCTTCCTGTAACCTACAACGTCGAGTGGCTCTTTGGCCTTATACAAGGTGAATATCATTGTAACTAAGCTGGGTTGACCTTCGTTACATTTCAAGTATGTGCCCCACAAAGAACACACAGCGTTTTGAATTCTGATTTGTACTTCTATACTGGCGACCAAACGCTGCTGACATAGTCCAGTTTTCCCTATAGCGGAGGTTAGTTCATACCTTTCCCAAGAGTTTGTGCGAAAATGTGACAAACCGGACCGTAATTAAAATTCTTGTTCCGAGACTTTAACCATTACCCCACTCTGCATAACTATCTCAAAGTAAACTTTCCTTTCCTCCAAATGTAGTACTAACAGCGGTAACATCCATCGGATGTCTCTTAATAGCACTGAGAGCATTCACTGAAATCATCAATGAAAAAGATTTCATTTCTAATGAAGGGTGCGTAATCTAAAGATAAGTCCTGTAAACGTTCGTTTCAATTAAAGGTAATTGAAGGCGATTTTAAATTTTTTTTTTTTTTTTAATCATCTCACTCTAAGCAAGGCATTCCACTGCCACTATTGCGCATGGGGCTACATAGGAGAAGGTAAAGAGAAGGAGTGGTGAGACATAGGGAATGTCAGGAGGAAGTTGACAGATGAGTAAGGATACCGAGGATGAGGGTTGGGCAGATGGGAAGAGTGTTTGATAGAATGGGAGCAGGTTAGTGTGTTAGGTGTCTATTGACCTTACATTTAAACTCCTGGAGATTGTAGCCGTCGGGGAAGCAATCGTGTGGAAGAGAATTCCACAGTCGGGAAGTGCGAGGAAAGAAACTGTTGGAGTAGAAGTTACGGTTGCATTTTATCGGTTTCACTATAAAAGGGTGGGATCTAGTTGCTAATCTAGTATCTCGTTCAAATTCGTATTTAGGGGGCACCAGTGATCTAAGTTCATCGGAGCAGAAGCCGTGAAAGTATTTATAGAAGAGACACAGGGAAGCCACGTCGCGCCGGTGGGAGAGAGACTGCAGTGCTTGATTTAATCCATGAAAGCAGTGGCAGAATTTCTACACCAAGCTACTCAAGAACTTGGAATGATGTATTGTTAGATTTATAAATTTATAACGAGTAACTGTTTTAGTTTTATACTGACAATCACTCTTCTAAATCAATGGCAACGTGGCCGAGAAGTTTGCTTTTGAATCTCATCATAGTCGATTTGTTAAAAAGTTTTAATGTTACTGGTCTGTAGGAGATGATCCCATTATAGAACACCCATGGAAAGTGCCTGAAAACCATACCAGGGTTTGATGGAAATTGGGTAAACAGGACTTTTTGGCAGCGGTCGGTAGTTGAAAGAAGTCTTGAGCTTTGGTGGGACATCTTCGCTGAGATGGTGTCTCGTATAAAACACCCGGATGTAGGGCCAGCGATCCGCGTTTGTATCAGCCATCGAAAGATAGTTCATGACGTTCACTAGGATCTGAGTACAGAAATGTTTGACCGTGTTCTGTGGGGTGGCGTGGGATTATCGATAGATTTTTAACCAACCATTGGTTGATCAAAAGATGATGATCACGTCTATAACGGTAATCACTAAGAAGCCAGGTTTTAACGAATGAGAACTCATCAAACAATCAGCCTAATTAGTCATATGAGAAAACTTAGCATCCGGATTCTGATAAAGTACGAAGCAGAACATCTAATTCTATTAGAATCGCTTCAATGCATAGTTTGAATAAGTCCGGTGAGAAGATACATTTTTGTCTTACATTCGCTTAATTTTTGCATATATACTGAACTCATTTTTATTCGTATGCAGGTAGTTTGCTGTCAGTAGAAGTTATAGATTCTAATATTCTTCCCAAATATGTCAAGGTTGTGCCTATCTATATAATAAATAATCTTGTCTTTTTTTTTGTTGATAGTATGTAGGTAAAGAATATATTACACAATAAATAAAAAGTCAGATATCGCTTGAAAGACAAATACGTTTTTCTTCTAATGACCGCTGTCTGCACAAACAGATTTGTTAAGTTGATAAAATAAATTTTGAAACTTTTCATATTTAACCGGTTATTTACACTCTTGATCAAATGTTTATTTCCTTATTCCGTTTCCATTTAAATAGAATCTAATTTTGCCTTCTGTTTCATATTTCATGTAATACGAGTCGTATATGATTTACACCGCTATAGGCAAGAAATATAAACGAAAAACAAAACAAAATGTTCACACTGCCCGGTTTTGCTGTATATGCTTGTGCAAATTAATTGAAACAAAACAAATTCTTCTTAGGATCTTTCACACTTTGCCTGATCACGTATACGTCGTCTCTTGGCGTTGTTTTTTTGTTTTTTGTTTTTTTTTTGTTTTGTTTTTTTTCAACTGCATTTTCCATTACGTTTTGAACTGATGGATCCCGTTTGTTTCTTCGTCTTGGTGACACGACTGGTAGTTAAAAGGCTGACACCAACAATATCTGCGATCTCGCTATAAGTCGTGCAGCGTTACAATTTTCGAACGCTACCTTGTAGTAACTTCCATCGCAAACAATGGTCGTAAGACAACTAATCGAAAGTCGATAAAAATCTGATGCAATCACGGATGACACAATATTTTTAAGTCCAAATAAATTTCATTATGTAACCAGAAAATAGATTCATATTACTGCACACCACTGCAGATGACCTAATCTGAGTAAAAACATAGAAATCATTTACACCCAGTCACTCCAGTGAGCCTAAAACTGAACGTATGATGAAAGAAATATATATATATGTAGGGTTTTATGGGTAAATTGTCGCTATTGTTCTGCTTTGGTTTTGTCGATTGCACAGTATAGTTTTTCACAGTCAGTCTCTCACGTCTGTGAAAAAAAAAACACTCAGTCAAAATTTTGGGAACTGTATGCTATGCTGCTTAGTGTTTGCACAGATAGCTCCAATACGAACATTTCAGTGTTAGGTGCCAATCTGAGGACAGCGCAGAAAATTCGAAAATAGTCTAATGTTCGGAACTCACTCTGATCAAGGTAGTACTCCCCGGGTGAAGAGTTTGGCTGCCACAAGACCCTATGCCTGGCAACAGGATTCTGCACCCTGCCACACAACCAGGAGAGCCATGTCATGACTGTCAGACAATTTCGGCAATCCTTACATCTGGTCACCTAACTCCCCAGACTGCAACCCCTTTGATTATGTGGTGGGGGCACAGTTGAGCGAGAAACCAACAAAACACCTTGTAACACTAAAGATGGACTGAAGACAAGGATTATGGCAGGATTCACGAACTCAAACAAGGAGACCGTCTAGAAGATGAAGTCCTCTGGAGGCCGTGGTTGAAGCCAATGGCGATTTTATTAACAGAAAAATACTCTTTAGTATTTCAAAATACATTTCTGTAATTTTGATATATAAATTTAAATAAACAGGGATTAATTATATTTATTACGAAAAATGTACTAAAATAGACGAACCTAAAATTATATAAAAACTATTTTAAATTAGAAATATTTTTTATACTAAGCATAAAGTGAGATTACTGTTTTTTATTTCTTTTTTAAATTTAAAAAAAGGTATACAACAACGAACCTAAATGATAAGGTAATAATTTGTATTAAAAAATTAACTTGCATCAACGTGTTTCAACAGATATTTCTGTTAATGCCTGCATATGACCATTAATTCATTTCTCTTGTTTAATATGTTATATAAAAGCTTCGAGAGATTTAAATAAAAAATTATATGAACGCTAAGATCTTTTACAAAACAGCGCACTCAGTGCATTAGTTGCTTACAGTAATGAGTCTGACCATAATTTCGATTTTAAGCTGCTACTTTAATTATAAGAGAAAAAAATTTACAAAGACGAAAGTTTATAGAAAGTGCTTTGATTTGTATATCATCCACAGTAATTCCAGTTGAATTCGTTGCATTCACTTGCGCACAAATACCCTTGGGAAACGTATTAATTAGTCGGTTTCCCTCCAGCTATGAGTTAAATAGCTATATTTTCTATCCTTGGTTGGCAACCAGTCTACCGCAGAAAGCAATCGCAACATACTGCGGGAAAATTTTCTGCTCAGTCAGAGACCTGATAACCCAAACGTGTATCACGTATGGCTGACACACTCACATATTAAAAAAAAAAAAAAGAAAGAAATTTAATGCTGACCTAAATAACGAAACGCCTTGCACAAAATTATTTTCAGCTTCCTTCATTTTCTTTGTGTGTATGTAAACCACCGTTAATCGTCGTACTTTACCGCTAAAAGGAAAAAATACAGCTTTGCTAAAATGTGACATTCTCTGTAGCTAAATGGTAAAGCTTACTGAATCAAACGGTGGTTTCTCGTAAAAAGGGAGACAAGTTCGTTAACAGCAGGAGAATCCATTTCCTTCATTAGGAATTCTTCAAATGTGAGTTCAGAAAGAAAAGGCGTATAACATACGTAAAAGATTGTGCAATTAGATAGTAGATCAGAGGAATGGAATGATAGTAAAAAGCATAAGTTGCAAAGAGCTATAAAGTTGTGGAGAGACATTATTGCGAAGGCATTGCACCAGAATTCTAATAGTTAAATGTTGCTAAGAAATAAAAAGGGGTAAGTAATTGTGAAATGTGAGTCTGCCCACATTCCACAAAACCATCGTTAAAACCAAAGAAAAGAATACTGGACTGTGATATCTGTCATCCTATAAGGCAGTGAATGCGGGACTTAAAGCAACGGGAATATGATTCTTTAAAAAGACACTGAGGATACTATAGAGCGAACATGTGAGCAACTGTTATGGGGAAACACACCTATTCTTCAGATAATGGACTCTCCCTCCTATATTAAGTTAACGAGAAATTCATGGGAGCTCTTTAGACTTCTATTGGAGTTCAGTAGAACTACTAGGTAGTTGATATTAATCGACAGTTAGCCGAATAATGAGTCAGTTTTCAGTGGAAGATTACCAAGTTCCTAACATTTTGGGTATGTTAAGTCGATTAGCAACCGACAAAGCACTATTATAACCTTCAGTGCAAAAACTACTCCACAACATCAACGACGAGATTTTAGAGAAAATAGAAATAAAAAGGAAATATTCTTAACATCAGAAAGAAACAATTGAAATTTCTGGGGCACTTAACGAGGAAAGAGGGCTTGGAAAATCGATACTCTCAACATATTGAGGGATAGAAAAAACAGCGCATGACATACTTGATGAGCTTGAGTAAATGAATGGTGGAGCAAAGTTTAGGAAAAATAAGACAAATTTATTAAAAGCTACAAAGGACAGGAAATTGTGGAGAGCCATGACTGCCTACGTTCTGAGGGAAGACGGCACATAAAGATGTCCTATCAATCATTGCCAACATTTTGTATTTTATCTAGCGTTAGAACGAGACAATAAGACGGCATTTAAACCTTATATATGTAGATAGGATTTTAACTTTAATTATTGCTTCTGGCAAAGATCAGACGTATTTCATTTTCAGCTGAAACACAGCATAAACGGAACAACAACACCTCATTGCGCTAAAAGCCAATGGCTGTTGACCGCCTTTGTGGCACTGACCGCGCAGAGACAAAGCAATTTGTCTTCACCATACGAGCATGCGGGCCCCCACATAAACCGACCATTAAATACATTTGGTATTCATTATCTAGACTCCGTTGCATCACTATTTTGCGTTGTTCTCCTCATTTTTTTTTTTGTTGTTGTTTTTTGTTGTTTTTATTTTTTCTTTACATTTTTGTGTTTTTTATTTTTGTTTTTTACTTCTCTTTGGTGCCATTAGTCTATCTCTTGGAAAGTTTCAACTGCTATCATTACTAAGAGCCAAATGAGACCGAAAATAGTGCTGCTGTTACATATGGGAAGGAGCTGTCTAGTCTTCGTTTTCTAGTCCCGATAGTCTAAAAATGTTTCCACGTCCTTATTGGCGAAGAATTACTTTCCACTCAACAACTTCCTTTCCTAAAGATCTAACGTTGCAAGCATTTCGCTGCTCTATCACGATTTTACATAGAAAGTTTTCAGGCAAACTACATTCCTTAGTTCCATTAGTTCTAACTTTCACTGCTAAAAATCACTAAGCGACGCAAGTTTTAGCGAATCACGCTGATTCCCTTCTCTTTCATTAGGGATGGGGAGATGCAACTTCCACTCCAACGGTTTCTTCCCACGTATTGCTAATTTATAGTGATCGGAGAAGCATCCTCGTGGGAGTCCATTTCACAATCGTAGTCCCTTTCACAATTCAAGTCTAGTTAACCCACATATCCTCATAAACTGTGCCACTTGCTTCTTACTTTGTATTCCTCTAGTTTCTGGGCCTTATACAGCGTTAAAATTGTCAAACAAAATAGTACCATATATTCACTACACTAGTTGTTTCTACTTGGGTTTCCATAATAAGTAAGTGTTTATGGGGTTAAAGCTACATGTATTAAAATTTATCCTTCCCATATCCTATTTTAGAAACCCAGCTTGCTCCATTATTTTACCCATAGCTACTGGAGAAGATATAGTTACAACTTTCCGGTGTAACTATCTTCGCCGTACATGAAATTCAGTATAAGTTAAGAGAGCAGGGTTTGGGAGGGGTAACAAAAGAAAGGATGTTAAGTGCTACAAGGGATAGGGAATTGTGGAACGCCATGATCCCTACGTCCTGAAGGGACACAGCACATAGAAGAATATGGTTTAGCGAATAACCATTGATCCAAGTGGTGACATATTGATCGTAATCAGAAAGCATACTCTGATCCGAAGCAGAAGTACTGACCCATTTGTCAATCTGTTACGTCGGATAACAGAATTATGTGAAATAATACAAAACAACGTAATAGTATAAAAGTAGGTGTATTGGCAGGAAAGAGAAGTATTTACAAGAGGTGAGGATTAGTAGAATACAGAACTAGGTAATTAATATACAGTATCGTCGTAGTTACGTGATAGATTGACTAGTAGAACACTTCCGGTGCAATACTGGAAATACCCGACTGACTCTCTCACTCGACTTCCTTCCTCGAGGTGTAATCACTACTATCTTATATAGTGATTCGAATAGTCCATTTCCGTGGAAAGGTGGAAAGCGCCCCAACACAATCATTCCATTTCGTTTACAGTCTCTTCTGCAGTTATAACAGACGAAGTTAGACTGTAGAACGAAGGTCTGAGACTGCTCTCTATACTTTTTCGGTTGTCTTATGACCTCCAGTTGTCGGTTTCGCCATTTCTCGACTTTCAAGTCTCGTTTTGGAACGTCATTGTGCCGGTCGCTCTGGTCATCAGTTTGCTGTTTCCAAATTCCTAAGTCGAAACCTGTAAGTTTCAGGTCACCTCTTGACGACAGCTCTTAAAACGTAGTGCGGGGCAGCCTGCGGGGTGGTATCGCGTGACCAGCTCGCCGTACATTAAGTATATAATATAAATTAAGTAAATTCGGTATGGTTTAGTGAATAAACGTAGATCTAGTTAAAATATATTCCCGAGTTGCATCAAAGATTAGATACTTACAGCTGTAAAAGTAAAAAGATAAACTATGACCTTAAATTATACAATGTAAAAAATTTCGGTTTCTGGAGTTTGAGTATAAAATATATGTACATATATTAATTCCATGTTATTTTATGACGTAATGACCATGGCTCTCCAAAGAGTATTCCTTCTCCTAAACTGTTCGCCAATCAAGATTGGAGAGCTTAAAGTTATACTTTTTTTAGTTTTTTGTCTAATTTTTGGCTTTCAACATGACCCAGAATTACCTAATTCTTCATTTCCATTCTGTATTACATATTTAACGGTCTTATACTCCACAGTGATGAATAGGGCCACAGATTCACCATATTTATTTTTGTGGTTTCTGTAAAAAGTAAGTTCGGTGGCTGACTGGGTCAAAAAAATGTTGCCAGGAAACAAAAAATGTCCACCAACAACTACAATGCTATTATTTAATTTTAATAAGGAATAAATATTTTTTTTTTTTAAATACATATGTACAATTAAATTTTGTTTTTCATTTAACTCAACTCCTTAAACCCAGTATTGTGCTAACAATTTAACTGGATCAAACCAATGCTTTTATCCACCGGGCCATGTGTCTTTAAAGATACCAGTGTAGGAATTTTGGGGACTTGTAAACCTAATATCTCAGTAACCAGAGCTTGTGCTACCCTGGACAAAATGCCGAAAAGTATCCTGCTTTAGACAGTTTAAACTCAAATTCGCAAGAACACACAGACGAATTTCATTGAAAAACGAAAGATTTTATTCCTCTTATTAGTTAAAAAAATCTGAAAGAAAAATGAACAAAACAAAGATGAGTCCACTGCGACGAAGAAGACAGAAATAAGAGAGAAAAGGAAAGGCAAGAAACAGAAGGGAGCAATAAAGAACAAAAAAGACAAAAGGCTAACCATTCCTACCAGCAGTCATGAGGTGGTCTGATATAGCAGTAAAGGCGTTAAGAACTGCGAGGCAGAGGTTTTAATTTAAATTTAACAAAGCAACAAATTTGGAAAGGCAGCTCAGCGTTTATATCAATAAAAAGGCAAATAACAACATTGGACATGGTAAAGGTATAACTAAGCGACTGAGCAAATTCTGAACAAAAAGGTCCTTCATTTCTTTTCTAAAATATCTATTTTGGGGTTAGAAAGAACGAGCAACACAGAGATAAAGAGGCAACAACTTTCGTTGTGCCACAATAATGCAGATGAAAGGGCTAAGAAGAATGAAATCAACATACCAAAATTATATGAAATGGCGGGGAGGCGAGACGTGCGTTTGGATACAGGGACCAACAGGAAGAATCTGAAGCCCCCCCCCCCCCCAGATGACAGTTTTGCTCACGTGACCTTATCGCGTTGCCGAGAGTGGATAGAAAACGGTAGGGCGTGTTAAAGGACAGGAAATTAAAACAAAAGGAAGCATAGTCTATGCTAGAAAGCACAAAAATGAAAGAGAAGGGAAAACAAAATAAAATAGAATAAAAAAACAGTAACAAGAAAGACGTCGCAGTGAGACGAGAGGTAAAAGGTAAACAAATAAACGGTTTCCGAAAGAATTTGTCCTTGAAGACGGAAGGTCCGAGTAACAAACGTGACAGTTCATATAACAATCTTGATATTTGTAATTGGTTTTCTCTATTACTCCGTATTACCGGTTCCCATATTGTAATCATTTCTATGCTTGGCCGGCTTAGATTTTTGTGGCTTAGTATATGCGCTGGTCCCCTAAGTTTTCGTATTTTCCAGTGGTGTTCTGTTATTTCAACTTCACCCCCACAGGGGACGGTGATCTCCCTTTCCCTTCCTATGTGGTTAGTTACGCCTGATTTTTCTATTTCCCCCTCGAGTTATAGACTTACGGTGTTCTTTCAGCCTTAACTTAAGGGGCGGTGGCCTGTTTTTCTTTTATATTTCTTACTGCAGCTGCATGGGATAGCATACATAGTTCTTAGTCATATTCTTCTCTAAGAGGTACCTGCGACGTGTTGAACCATTTTTGAAGATCGTCATGATATTATAAATCTTTTTTTTCCCGATAATCCCTTCACATAGAATAGGTAAATTGAGGCTGTTTTCTGAGTGTTATCCTCTTGCACCCTTCCATCCGCGTTTTTGGGGCTGCTGCAGGGTACTGCTTATACTAATCATTTCTTGTTCATCGTTCCTCCCGCCCATTAACATGGATCAGGCTTCTCTCCCTGAGAGCGTAACACTGCGCCTCCTCGGGTTAACTCTAACACCAGACCTCAAGTGGAGTAACTATATAGAATCCATAGCTAAATCCGCTGCTAAGAAAGTCGGTTCTCTGTGCAGGGTCAGGAAGTACAAGTCTAATATCCGCCCGTGCATTGAGTATTGCTGCCATATCTGGTCTGGTGCTCCTGCTATCTACTTAGGTGTCCTCGACCGAATCCAACGGAGAATCTGTAATGTGATCGATCCCGACTTGGCAGCTACGATAGTCGCTTTCTCACCGACGCAGTGTGGGTTCTCTGTGTCTCTTCTACAAATACTTTCACGGCTTCTGCTCCGATGAACTTAGCTCACTGGTACCCACTATATACGAATTTCCTCGAGCCACAAGATTAGCAACTAGGTCCCACCCTTTTACTGTGAAACCAATAAATTGTAAACACAAATTCTACTCCAGCAGCTTCTTTTCTC
The DNA here is from genome assembly GCA_037127315.1 of Ascarosepion bandense. Classification (NCBI taxonomy): domain Eukaryota; kingdom Metazoa; phylum Mollusca; class Cephalopoda; order Sepiida; family Sepiidae; genus Ascarosepion; species Ascarosepion bandense. The sequence goes on along the minus strand of JBBBDQ010000761.1, from coordinate 320,230 downwards.
GAACTTCCCGCCAGTGGAATTCTCTTCCACATAATTGCTTTCATGGCAGTTACAATCTCCAAGAATTTAAATGTAAAGTCAATAGCCATCTCCTGTCTCACTAACTTACATCCTCTCTCTCTCATGATTTTCTATATCCACCCCACTCTCATCAGTACTCTCTTCCCTCTCCTACTCTCTTCTTGACACCTCCTGCAACCTCTCACTCCTCATAACATTCCTCCTCGTCCACCCCACTCTCATCAGTAACTTCTTCCCTCTCCTACTCTCTTCCTGACATCCCCTGCAACCTCTCACTCCTCAACATTCCTCTTATGTAACCCCTGCACAACAGGGGGCGACACGATTGTATAAAAAAATGGATCTGGGTCGTCATTTATGAGTTTGTAATTTTTGTTTTATCCAACGGTTGTACTAGATTCTTTCTCGGACAAGAGCGTATCTCGCTTTTTTTTTTTTTTTTGCTTTTTTTTTTCTGGCTCTCCTTCATTTGACAGGAAGTCTTGGATCCAATATGAATATTGCAACAAAGATGAAGAGTAGTCCGAACAGTGTAAATAATTACAATACCTCATCTCAAAAATATAGATAAATATTTAAATAATTTGTTGCTATTTTTTAATAGTTTTCTGCTCAATTTACACATTAACAGATGGTTCAAAAGAAGAATAGAGCATTGCATGTCATCCAATATATTAAGAGCAAAAGTTGATTGCGCAAATCTATTAATTACTGCTTCTTTCAATTCATCTGAATTCTTTTTTAATGGACCGCGAAGTGTATGATTCCAAATTCTCCTCAGCTAGTTTCTTAACCTTGTCTTTAGCTTTAAACATGTCCTCTCACATTAGAGGTGAATAACTGATAGTGTGCAGAGGACTTTATAAAGCTCTTATTAATTTTATTACTAAAACAGTTGTCTGTGTTTATTTATTGTATTTGATAAGGAGGGCCCATCTGTTATCGGGCAATCTGACACCCTGGTCAGTTCGCTGTTGAGTAGATTTTTTAACGATGTGTGCATTGCCAGTCCCACACCCTAAAGGTTATGAATTTAGTTGTCTTTCTCTTAGATTGGTTGCCAAACAAGGTTAGAGGACCCACTCTACTCTGCTGTTTAACTCATATCTTATCTGAGAAGAGATGAATCCATGCCTTTCTCAAGTGTGTTTATACGAAAGTAAACTCAATTAACTCGACAGGAATTTATATTCGGTACGCGTATTCGACTTTTTCGCGCTGATACCTTTTATCTGCATTCGACTAACATAATTTAAGGAAATATATTAATTAATTTAAGTCGTGTCACACGACGAATACTACTGGTACAATATAACCCAGCACTAGTTGACGCATGGTGGTCATCAAACACAATGCAACAGATTGAACTCTATAGCTATGTATGAAGCCAGTGCACGGTTTCGCTTGGCTGATGGATTCCGAGACTGAAGTCAACGGCCAAGGCGGAACCCCACCCCTCCCAATGAAATAAAAGACCACTGTCTGTGACAACAGTGAATCTTCAGGTTGAAGGACATTATGTATGCTTTAATCTGGACAGGGATGTAAGTTTCTAAGATCTATTTGTTTTCATTGCTATTTTATGTTTTATTTTGAGCCCTAGATCGCTAGCAATAGTGATTAATTCTTCTTCTTCCCATAAATGAAGTCCAATAATAAAAGAAACATTTATGAAGATATTTCTAATCTAATCATACTTTTCTGTGCTCAGTGAAGAAAAATAAGTCTGTTTTCGTCGAGCGCTTTCACATGGTTAACCATAATAGGGATTATTTAATTAATGCAGGTAATACATGTTGAGCGCCCATAGCTTGGAGGTAGAATCGCCGACTGATGTCACTTCTGTCTAGTTTCAATTCTGCTAGGAGCAATCGGATGTCTAACCGTACTGATGAACTGTGTACTGACTCTCTCTATATGGATGCGCGTTGTGGTGCAGTGGATATCGGCTCGGAACGAGAAATCGGGGAGTCAAGTTCGAATTTCACTTGAATCCCTTGCATTCCCTTACGCGCAAATACCCTTGGGAAAGGTATTACTCCCTCCCTTCTCCAGTTATGGGCTAAATAACAGGACAGATTGGGTTCTATAGTCTTGGTGAGCAACCAGTGTGCTGCAGAAAGTAATGGCAACCTACACTGGAATAATCTTCTACTCAGTCAGTCATATCTCTTTTGAGACATGATTGCCCAAGCGTGTATCATGTATGGCACTTAACTGACTGACTGAATACATATTGAAGGAAACATAAAAATGCCATAATACTTCGTGGCACATGTGTGCCACGGCACGTCGGTTAAAAATCACTGCCATATTGTGAATTATGTATGGATATATCCAAGGATGCTTGTCTACTAAGGTGGATAGCTAATCCCCTTTGCAGACGCCTACCCAGGCTTATTTGTGTTTGTTCAATACCCACAGAGACCACCTGGGGTTTACACTGCAACTATGCTGAGCAGACGTTAATTAGAGTTTTTAGGAGGAATCGCGTGAACAAGAGCCTGAACAAGGCCCAGAACACTCAAACCCTCGGTCGTGACTTTGAACTAGCCAGGCTCCCAAAGGGTCCCGTCTACCGAACTTAACTCACCAGGCTTGGGTTAACCCGTAGTATGGTTTTCAGGCAGTTTCCAAAAGTAACCCACTCTGGGACCGCCTCCTTCATACCGATAACATCCAGAAATCACCTGCCTGACAAATCGATTATGGTGAGATTCGAACCCGGTCCTCATGGTCAGAAAACGAACGTTCTAACCATATGCCATTGTGAACTGTAGATACATAGATAATGACAGTTCTAATGTATTTACTTCTCTTAGATTCCATGTCTTAAACCTTACAAAAAAAATAATCTGTCATGTTCACCTGTTTTTTACAACGATGGAACCATGCGTTTTAATTTCAAATCAATCTCATAAGTATTTCGTATTTCTAACGCCAAGAAATTGTTATTGAGGTTTTTTCCAATGACTATGATACGAGAAATAGAACCGTCAACTGTTCTTTTGGATCAAACGGAACCTTATATCACATAAGCTCGGCTTGTCTGTCAACCTGCCTATTAACTATCAACTTAAACCAGTCCGTCAAAAATTTATAGCTTACAGCATCATTTCAAAGGACTGTCATCGTCTGGTTTTATTTTACAAAGCAATCGTCTTGTTTCTTATCACATTTTTTTGTAGCATGATAAATTATCCTACGGTTGGTGTAGTATTTTGTCATAAATAAACAAAAAAAACAGATAATTCAGGTCAGAAATATATTAAAATTTGTCAAATTAGACTAGATGAAATCTTTAAGCATACTTGGTTTTTGGGTCTCCTTCAGTGGTGTGTGTGTGCTTTGCATGTGTGGGAAGCAATGAAAATTATGTTGTGATGTTAGTGTAATTAATTTGTTCTTTCTTGAAAAATAACCTTTTGCTATTAACAATAGCAAAATAAGGAAACTTGATTAAAAATTAAGGAAGGAAACGCTTCTTTAAGTAATTTATACATCTGAATACTATTACGTCTGCTACTACTTTTTAAATTCCTATGTATTTTCAGAATATTAGTGATCATGTCCTTTCTTTTATTATCTCGGAATTAAAATGATTTCGGGGTAGGAATATAGTGGAGTGATTCGAATACGCATTGGACAAGCGAAAAAAAGCATTCCAAAAGCTGAGCAAGCTACTGAAAAATCGGGGTGGGGGAAATTCGTTAGAACCAAAGAAAACAGTGCTGGATTGCCATGTGACATCGGCCCTCTTATGTAGCGGGGGAATGCTGAACAATCTCCCTACAGATGAAGAAAAAATTGGTGGCAACAGAAATGTAGTTCTACAAGGACACCGAAAATTCCATGTATGCACAGAGCGAGTAAGCAACAAAGAAGTCTTTTAAAAAAAAACACTTATGTTCAGAATCACTAAGGGACAGCTGAAATTCTTTGGACACTTAGTGAGGAATGAAGGCTTACCCTCAATATTTATTGTGAATGTTAAGTGAGATAAGAAAATACAAGAAGACACCTATCTGACAAGATTGTGTGAATGGGTGACAGCACGGGAGCTTTATCAAAGGGAGGAAAAATAAAGGCCACAAGGGATAGGAAGTTGAGGAGTCATGATTGTCTAATGTTCTGAAAGAACGCGAACAATATAATTCTCGTTGTATATTCTTGATAGTTTTGATTTCGTTTTTCTTTGTTTGAGATTTCCATTTCAGTTTGATATTTAATCTCTCCTCCAGTTCTGAGTTAATTTAGACTTTTCCGGAGGAGATTAATCCAAACTGAACTTGAACTTCGTTCACCGATTCCACTTTCTGCGCTGATAACACTTACGCAACCCGCACATCTTTTAGTTATGATCATTGGGTGCAAATGCTGAATTTTTTTTTTTTTTTTTGTCTTGGGGATACAAATTTGAAAGCCCTTTTTTTTTTCTTAGTAACTCTAATGAATTTATTTTTTATTTTTCATAAAACGGTTACTAAACCTCATCATCCTAACACATAAATTAAAATATCAAACTTTTAATATCTAATGAATATCGTAAATAATCAGTTTATTTTAAAATTTAATGTAATATTAAATATCTAAGTTGCGCAAGGCTTTTAAATTTTGAGTTGCTCTACTACGTATATTAGGAGTTACTTTTAAATTTGGGCGACTAAATACTGAAGTGTTATATAAATGCGGGACAATTTTCTAATAGATGAAGATAAGACTTGAAGTAAAAGATGTCGCTGTAGAATGATGCTGGGAATGCGTAAACGGAATATGCGAGCAAGGAGGATGTTTTAAGAAAAATAAAAACGAAAAGGACGGTTATACTTAGAAACATTCAAACATCTGAAACTTTTAGAACATATAAGGAAACAAGGCTTGGAAAACTTGACATTCACAGGAAATGATGAAGGCAATGATCACTCATAGGACATATAGCTTACTTGATGTTTACAACTGGGACGGGTAAACATTAAGTTATCTACCTAATGAGCTTCTGTAAATGGATGGAAGACGAGATGCATAGCGTAATAATAATGATACAGAGACTGCTTAGAGTCCCCTTCGGAGATATATGCTTACTCACTTCCTGAAGAAGATAGGCTAAACTATCGCCCGGTTCACACTCCACCCACGTCTATTGAACAGGTGTAGAGGCTCATCCCTTCTTCCCTGTTTAGGATGTGGTTTCCGGTTTTCTCTTTTCCAATCTTTTCACTCTTACGTAGCCCCTGGCACATCAGTGGCGTTACCGCCTTGCTCTCGGGGTGATATGATTAAAAAAAAAAACATAAAAGGATAAAAAAGTAAATTCAAAATGTAGTAGATTTTAAGAGCAATCAAGTCTAGCAACACTGTTTTTAACAGTTTCTTTGTTTAAACTTTAAGGAGTTACTTGTTTGTTTGTTTGGTCATTTAATGCCAAAATTAATATGGGTCATTTAGTGCCAAAATTTAATTTTCCTGGGAGCTTTGAAGAAATAAAAATGTTATTCTGCTTTCACAATTGAATACATGGTAGATGATACTCAGCTTTTATGCATATACTTGTTTATGTGGATATAATTACTAGAGGTAATGTGTTTTATGTTGTATTATTGAAGTTATATTTTGGAATACAGTTTGATTTAAGAACTTATAAGATATTATATAGATTTATGTCATGAAAGAGTTCTTTAATGTTGGTTGTTAGGTTGATTTTGTTTAGCGACACATCAACCTCAATGGGTTATTTAATGTTGAAATCTAAACATTTTGTACGCCTTCAACTTCAAATAAAATGTGCTTTTTTAATTTAACAATAAATAAATATTGTTGGTACTTTTTTCATATACAAAATATTGCTGGCATTTTTACTATAAAAACTGATATGTCCCGGAAAGGGATATATATATATATATATATATATATATATATATATATATGTATTATTCGAAGTAGCTAAGTGGTTTTGGCAATGTAACCGGGTTGGACAATCTAACAAGTAGCCGTAATGGACTGGTACTCATCGTAATCGTATGCTTAGGTGTAGGCTTATGCAGTAGGTGTAGTCCTACGCGTCCCCGCCTTAGGCTGTATTTAGTCAATCATATTACTGTTAGGGGGAACCCAGGTATATGCCTATTCATTACATCAAAAATGTATTTTTATACTTTCATAGGGTTTTGTTATTTGTTCGGGAGTTTACCATTTGCTCATAGCTTGAACCCTAACAGGGGCTACTACTCCGATTCAGAGGAAAACCTGAAAACAGCATTTAAAAGTTGGTTTTATGCTCCTCAAAACCCCCATATCTCCAGATTAGAGGCCTTATTCTCGGATGTGGTTTATTGCCATAACCGGGACTACAACGATTGCTAAAATCTATTTATAGATCTAGTGGCGGAATCTTTACCGAGGATGTTTACCATTTTTTTAAACCCCCAAAAGAGAAAGATAAGAGCCTAATGAATAAACCATTAAGGAATATTTTTGCCATTTTTCATACAGTTACGCATAACGTCAACATTATTTCTCCAAACACTGTTGTTACTTTCAAGCCTTCCACTACATTAAGTGTATAAATGCACTGAATCGAGAAAATTTCTTTGAATTAGATCGGTATCAACAAGAATTTGAAATCTGCACTATTCATTATTACAAGACCAGATATCTGTACTACAAAGTTCACAATGATAATAATTTAAAGAGCTGTTTAAAATGATCATGGCAATATTTTTATATTTCAAACAGGTACTACTTAAATAGACTGGTCCACTCGTTAAAAAAATTTTTCGGGTAATAATTTTTGTAGTTTAACGTTCATTTGATTTTCCTTAGAATGCAACACAGAATCGAAAAATATTGATTTAATTTTTCGAATTTAGAAGTAGAACCCTTTCTTTTTATTTCTTTATTTTTTTACAATGATGGTCTCCTTGTACGAAGCTCGAGCCATTATCCGTTAAACATCCAAGTTTCCAGCACCTGGTATTCCCAAACGGCCACCCATTTAGGTACTGACCAGGCTCAACGTTACTTAACTTAAATGATCGTACGGAATCCAATGTTTCAATGTGATGCTGCCGCAAGCTATATATAGTTTTAATCAAAGGACAAAAATCTACATAATCTAATAAATGTGGTTTCTTTCAAGAAAAATAATTATTCTTCGTTAAAGACAAATAATTAGCGTCTAATGTTTGGGCTTCCGAAAAAATCCAAATTTAAAAAAAAATTTTTTTAAATATTTGTAAAATTAAAAAAAAATAGTTTGAAAATTGATAAAATTAAAAAATATATTTACGTAGATACCAAAGATGTTATCACACTTCCAAACTTGACATGTTTAAAAAAAACAGTTCGTTCAATAGCCCCATTTTACACAATATCGATTTTATGAACTGGACTACACTTCTAAAATATATTTTTTCAATCTATTTTGCTTTTCTGATAAATGTTACGGCTGAATAATGCTCATCTACAAAGATTCACAAATGAATAAATCTAATTAAAAATTAGTGTCTCCAATTTTGTCTAGACAGTGAAAATTTTTCTTATGGTGTTGATAATGATAGTGAATCTAGAAACTTTTTTATCAGGTTTTAAAAAGTGACTTCTCACTTTTTTTGCAAATTATAAGAAAATGAATATTTGATTGTTACATAGCTTAAAGAGTGATCAAGCTGTATTCATTATACAGAAAGTTTTCTTAAATGAGGTACGTTTTCATTCAATTACCGCTGGCTGTATTTGTCTATACTTCTAAGATGAGATAGTATTTAGAATGTGTCCTTAAGAACACATAGCCCAGTGGATAAAAGCGTTGGTTATATCCAGTGGCTTAACCGAAAAGGTTGTGATTTCAATACCTGGCTACAGCAGTGGTGAACAAATAACTTAGAGAGTTGAGTTAAAGAGAGATAACTAGATTACATCAAAAAGTGCCATCGTTCATGGAATGGGAATGATATTACCCCAGTGATCGAAATAAAGGTTCGGTTCGAAATTCCTAGTTCCTGAAGAAGGCCGGAGCGTACAACTGCCGAAATGTCGTAAACATCGCAATAAAGATAAAAGTAACAATCCGAAAAATGAAAATAATCTAGAGCTGGCTGTTAACGAAATAATGAGTCACTTCAATTTATTTATTGTAATTATCTCTAGCTGATCAGTTAAGTGCAGTACCCGATACACGCTTGGGTGATCATGTCTCTTTCGACCTATAACTGACTAGACAAATAAATTTCCCGCGGTAGGTTATCATTTTTTGCGGTAGACTGGTTGCCAACCAAGGCTATGGAATCCAAACTGTTTTGCTATTTAACTCATAGCTGGAGAAAGAAGAGATGGATTCATACCTTTCTCAAGGGTATTTGCGCGTAAGTGCGTAATGAATTCAATTGGAATTCGAACTCTGCTCACCGATTTCTCGTTTCGATTCGATATCTACTGGATCACAACGTGTACCTCACTCGGATACTTCAACTGAATAGTGAGTGCTCAACACTTTCGGCCTTGTTCCAGTTCTTAGCTACGCTTAGAAAATTAACGATATTACTGTTAAACCCACTTTAAACTGACCTTGTGTCACATTCGGTAGTGACACAAGAGCACTGAAAAATGCCTCCTCGTTCTGCTCGGATAATTAAACTCGTTTGTACTGTTAACAGTAACACATTTCGACCGAGCCGTTCTACAGCCTTTTTTTTCCGGTGTATAATTCGTAAGCAAAATAAAAAAAAGTCATCGCTATTTTATTATCACTTCTTAATTATACGCGCAAATACCCTTGGGAAAGGTATTAATCCGTTTATTCCTCCCAGTTATGGGTTAAATAACAGGACAAATTTGGTTCAGTAACCTTGGCTGGCAACCAGTCTACCGCAGAAAGCAATGGCAACCTACTGCGGGATAATCTTCTGCCCAGTCAGTCATGTCTCTTTCGATACATGATCGCCCAAGCGTGTATCACGTATGACACTTAACTGACTGACTGAATTATAGTCAAATTTAAATCTAACTAAATATATTCAAACATTTTTATTGAAAATTGACCGATAAGATGTATTTAACTTGTATTACATTTTTTACAATTTCCGTATAAACTACTGCATATAAGTCTCATATCAATATATCATCCATTAATCATTGTTTCTATAAAATAAAATGGCGGGGGAGGTGTTCATATTGCGCTACAAACGTACGACCTGACTCATGAATGTGTACCATGAAGATTTCGATTATCACGCCACTTAGCTGTGGAGCGGGGAGGTTAATCGACCATATAAAAGGCGAGGACATAAACTATTTTACACAATTTACATTGTGTCCTTGGCCCAGTGGCTGAATTCGTTGGTTGGATTTAGTAACTTGACCTAAAGATTTGTGTCAATATCTGGCTACTGCAGAGGCGAATACAATTTAGAGAGTTGAGTTAAACTGATACTGAAACATGTTTCGTGGAACTAGAACAATCTACCCCCGAAATAAAGAGTTCAGTTCGAAATTCCAATCACCTGAAGAAATTAGAAATGTCGCGAATATGGCAACAAAGACAATGTAAATAAGTGTAAATAATTACAATATCTCATCTCGGAAATATAGACAGGTCCTGAAAAAGCCTGGAGTGTACAACAGCCGAAACACTGAGAATATGGCAACAAAGATGAGTACAACAGTCTGAACAATATAAACAGTGTAAATAATTACAATATCTCATCTCAGAAATATCGACAAATATTAAAGGACATACACTCTCAACTGTTGCAAAACCTTTCGTCTCTTTCGGTGAAACGGTCTCCCAGACGGCGACTTTATTTTCAACCGAACTACGTGGCGAAGTACAAAAGTTTTTTTAACAGCTGGGAAGTGTAATGTAAAATGCAACATCGAAATCCGAACTAGCGAAAGAGGCATTACAAAATTTAAGCAAAATGCTGAGAAACAGAAAAAAATCGTTAGGAATGAAGAAAAGTGAGATAGATTGTTGCTATCCATCCTCTTGTATGACAATGAATGCGAGATAATCTCACCACAGATGAGAGAAACAAAAGCAACAGAAAAGTGGTTCTACAGATGAATACTGAGAATGCTATGTATGGAGCAAGTAAGCAACAAGGAAGACTTAAAGAAAATAACAGAAAGAACACTTATACTCAGAATCAAGAAAATAGAAGAAACTCCTTGAGAACATAATGAGGACGAAGTGTTTGGAAAACTTAACGCTCACTTGGCATGCTGAGAACAAGAGATAGAAGAATGCGAGTCACCTGGTTGACAAGCTTGTGTAAATGGGTGCAGAAACCTTAGCAAAGGAAAAAAAACTGCTAGATGTAGAGAGTCATGATCACCTGTCCTGAAGGGACACAGTACATAGAATGTTTTACTTTGCCATTTTCCCACCTCTCTTAATACGCACAAGTATATTTTACAAGTATCAGTTAAGTGCCATGTCTCGAAAGAGATGTGACTGTCTAGGCAGAAGATTTTCCCGCAGTGGGTTGCCATTTTCTGCAGTAGACTGGTTGCCAACCAAAAGTCAGTTAAGTGCCATACGTGAAACACGCTTGGGCGATCATGTCTCGAAAGAGACATGACTGACTGGGTAGAAGATTATCCTGCAGTAGGTTGCCATTGCTTTCTGCGGTAAACTGGTTGCCAGCCAAGGCTATGAAACCCAATCAGTCCTGTTATTTAACCCATAACTGGAGGGAAGAGACGGATTAATACCTTTCCCCAAGGTTATTTGTGCGCAAGTGAATGCAATGAATTCAACTGGAATTCGAACTCTGCTCCCCGATTTCTCGTTCCGAGCCGATATCCACTGCATTAAAACGTACATCCAAGCAAGAGTATATAACCTAATCTGCCCTGTTTATGTAACCCATAGCTGAAGGGAGAAAAGGCGGATTCGTACCTTTCCTAAGGGTATTTGTGTGTAAATGAATGCAACGAATTCAACTAGATTTCGAACTCAGCTCTCTAATTTCTCCTTCCGAGCCGATATTCACTGCACATCTATATCTATCTATCTCTCTCTCTCTATATATATATATATATAGAGAGAGAGAGAGAGACATACGAGAAATAATCCACGTGTAAAACTGATTTATTTGAAAAGTTTTTTAACCTCTTTCTAGTAAGATTTATACACTCTTTTGACGACAAATAAAAACTTTCATTTTACTTTTTTTTTAAGCAGATCGTTGTTCTCATATTATGAATATTTTAAAATACCCAACAGAAGCTTTTACGAATTCCAACATAATTTTAAATGGGCGAAAAAATTACTAAACACACTTTCCTGCTTAATTTCTTTAAAACTTCACCCATCATCTTAGTCATTTTATAAAGAGTGAGAGTTTGTCTCCACTATCACCACTCGCTATGTCAATCTTTGGAATATATATAATGTACGTATATAAATATTTAGAAGCTTCCAAAACATTAACGGGTTTTAAATAAATATATAGAACGTTAAGTAAGCAAAAACACTAGAAAGCAAAAAAAATTTAGAAATATTCGTACATAAACAAATATCGAAAAGTTTCTTCATATCTTTTTTTAAAGATAACATAAAGAAAAAATGAAAATATAAATTGGGGTTTAAGCCTAAAATACTCGGAGATCATGAAATCATTATTTATAACAATAAAATAATGTACACTAACGTTTTAGCAGTAAGAACATACAAGCTAGCAATTAATAAAATGCGCCTTAAATAGCTTAAGTCCAAGCCAGGGAATGGGCGAAGGTGGTCAACTGGTGCCTCATTACCAGCTGTTTTAGGTAGACAGCCCATCTAGGGGAAGGAAAACTCCGGTTTTATCCCATCGTTTTATCCCGCACCATAGAGGGTCCACCCCAACATCACCACGAAAGGACTAAAATTTGACTAAATATGGCACTATTTTTTATCTCGCTAAATAAACGGATGCGTACTATACATTTTCTCAAATTCCACTATTAACAATGTTGTCGTTTACGCAAGTCTAATTTTCAAGATCACTACAGTTTTTTTTTTTTTTTTTTTTTTTTTTTCAGAAATGATTCAATTTTCTGGCTATCAATAAATTTTATCTTTTCAGAAAAAACAAAATGAAACTTTTTATATAATGTCTGATTCTGAATGACGCAGATGTAATCTATTTGTTAATCAAAAAGAGAGAAATGTTTTTTCTATTTTTGTTATAATTAGGCAGTATAATTATTTACCGGCCTGAATATTCAAAAACTCCTTTTTAGGAAAATATGCGTTCTCCGGCAGGATTTGAACTTGCGTCCCCTATGGAAAACTGTCAATTGATCTTTGTCTGACACTATTCAACCACGAAGAACTTACAGTTTGACAAAGCCCGGAATAATGTCTTTAAACACAGATCGTAATATTCATATCTGCTCTGTTTTCGTATCCTAATGTAAACAAGGACAATTTATTTACGAAAATCTGCTGTTTTTGTTGGGGTTTTTTTTTGTTTGTTTGTTTTTTAGATACAATTAAAACATTTTCTCTAAAACAAAATTTATAAGTATTATTAAAGATAGGTTTACGTTTACAAACATTTTTTTTAATCTGTCGCTTTCTGCGTCACGTGATGTAAACAATCTCTCCACGAACTCTCTCGCGAAATACGTTTCTAATTTAAATTTTAAAATCATTTGTTTCTGATGAAGGACCGAGGACGGTCTGAAATATCAATATAATAATAAAAATAAACAAATACTGTCAAAAAATACATTTTTAAACTTACTTTTTAGTAGTTTTTCCTATACATTATTAAGACAGTATACGTGGATCATCACTATGTTTATATATATATATATATATATATATAAAACAGTATATTTATTTATATCTACCGGCCTGAATAATCGAGTAATCTTAAGATTTCTCGATTATAAAAAAGTAAACACACATAGATTAATCAAATACGAGTATCCATTCATTAGAATTTATGTCGGAGGACATATATTTTTTATTTTCCTAACCAGATTTCCTAACGAGATTTCTCGATTATTCAGGCTGGTAAATAAAAATGAAAATATTTGTTTATGCACAATGATTTGTGGGCAAAAGTCCTTTTTAATCATCAGAGGGAAGCTCTGTAAGATTTCCATCTCTTAGCAAAGCTGCTGTATTTTTTTAAAGAATCTGTGTAATTATTAATATCAAAAGTAGTATTCTTGCTGTATAAAAGGCTCCTGAAAAGCTTTCGGCACGACAAAACCTTCGAATTTTATTTCCCGAATCCCTCTGTGGTCGAGTCATCAGTCCCTACATAATTGTTTTACATAAATATAAGAAATCTTAGAAAGGCGTTGTTCGTAACAGCTTCAAAATAATTTCCTCAATAAATGTAATATCCGCTCCAAAGTACACTTTTTTCCACTGTTATGTTTATTCTCAAATTTCAGTGTTTATTTTAAGATTAAAACTTGGTTTATAGTTCTTCAGATATTTTCTTTTTAATTTTTGTTTTTAAACAGGAAGTTGGACTTTCATTCTAAATAAGAAAAATTTCTTGAATGACATTCAAAGATTTTTCTGTTACTGTAGTTAATTTTTACATCTCTCTCTCTCTCTCTCTCTCTCTCTCTCTCTCTCTCTCTCTCTCATGTGTATACCATAGTTGAACAGAATTTGGTTTTAAAAAAATATTTGTTGTTGATTTTTGTCAATGTTAATTTTTTTTTCTGATTTTCGATTTGTATTTGTAAATATATCTTCACATGGAACACTGTGGGTTTAAACTTGTTTAAATATCGCGTTTCGCGTGTTCACATGAAAATTAGTCTTTCTTTCTTGTTAGTTTTTTTTTTTTTTCTGGTTGTTCGTTCTTCTTTCTTAATTGTTTTCCTTTCTTTATTTGTTTGAATGAAATATATTTAGTATGTAAATATATTTAGTATGTAAAGTCCGAGATTTGATATTTTGATTGCTCACTTTTTATGTTCAATGACTGGAGTAATTATATATTCGCTTTTCGCAATTAATTTGGTATAGTACCTTTAGTTGTTACGGATGTACCTGATTTTGTGTTTCAATGTAGTTATTGTTAGATAAATTGCATGTTAAACATCTTGACAATGTTGTAGTAGTGAAACCAATGTATGCATTTGAATTCTTATCAGCGAAGCATTAGTCTAATCGGACTTTTGAATTCATAAACAACATTTAATTTGTTGAAAACTTTTTCTAATAAGTTTTATTTTACTTATTTTTATCAACAGTTGATATCTTTTATTTATTTATTTTTTTTTTTTAATAATCGTTTCATCCCGATCAAGGCATTCCGCTGCCACTATTGCGCAGGGGGTTACATAGGGAGGAAACTGGTGAGAAAGGATGGTTAGATATAGGAAAAGTCAGAAGGAGCGTGATAGACGGGTAAGGATACCGAGAATGAGGGTTGGGTAGATGGTGAGTGTTGTTAGAATAGATGCAAGTTAGTGTGATAGGAGGTGTCTATTGACCTTACATTTAAACTCCTGGAGATTGTAACTGTCGGTAAAACAAACATGTGGAAGGGAATTCCACATACGGGAAGTGCGAGAAAAGAAGCTGTTGGAGTAGAAATTACGGTTACATCTTATCTGTTTCACTGTAAAAGGGTGGGACCTAGTTGCTAATCTAGTATCTCGTGTAAATTCGTACCTATGCGGCACCAATAATCTAATTTCATCGGAGCAGAAGCCGTGAAAGTATTTATAGAAGAGGCACAGGGAAGCCACGTCACGCCGGTAAGAGAGTGGTTGCAGCCGATCTGCCAAGTCAATATCGATCACGTTACAGATTCTCCGTTGTATTTTATATCTGTCTATGTATTAGATTTCTAACAGTTCTTTTGTTTGCGGTTACTGTGTAATTGATTCCCGTATGTGCGTTGTGATACATTGGATATCGGCTCGGAACGAGAAATCGGCGAGCAGAGTTCGAATTCCAGCCGAATTCATTGCATTCACTTACGCGCAATTACCCTTGGGAAAGGTATAATTCCGTCTATTCCTTCCAGTTATGGGTTAAATAACTGGACAGATTGGGTTCTACAGCCTTGATCGTCAACCAGTCTACCGCAGAAAGCAATAGCAACCTACTGCGGGATAATCTTCTGCCCAGTCAGTCATGTCTCTTTGGAGACATGATCGCCCAAGCGTGTATCACGTATGGCACTTAACTGACTGACTTTGAAAGTATTTTGTATTGCTTTTTTTATTTTTCTAATGTTAAATTTAATTTGTTTATCGACGATGTAGTTAGGAAAATTGTCAATTAGTATTTGTTTTGTCTTTGAGTTGTATGTGTAGAGGATAATGTGTTATATTTATTAAATTATTTATGAGGGCATTTTTGATCTGTGTGGACATTTACTGTCGTAATTAATTAGGCTTGCAATTGCTTGTTTTCTTATAAACGGGATATTAATGTTTTCACTATTCAAGCCACAATGTATCTAAGAAATGAATTCTCTATTATGCGAAAGGACGGGATTTCTTTTTTTAAATGTCCTTTTCAGATTTGTCATTTCTTCGATGTTTTAGTGTGAATGTTAGGTCCGTAATGCTTCTTTTTCTTTTTTTCTTCTTTTTTTTCTTTTTTTCTTTTTTTTCTTTTTTTTTCTTTTTTGTATTTTTTTTTCTTTTTTGTTTTTTTTGTTTTTTTTGTTTTTTTTCTTTTTTTTTCTTTTTTCTCCTTTTTTTTTCTTTTTTTTTCTTTTTTCTCCTTTTTTTTTCTTTTTTTTTTCTTTTTTTTCTTTTTTTTTTTTCAATTTCATTTTCTGGGGCTGACATAAAAGTCAGACATAGTTGTAACAAAACAATGTCGGATTTTCATGTCTTGGCGACACCATCAATTTGAATATAAATATTTCCTAGATAGTCATAAAAAGGAACTTTTCCGGGACAGGCTAGTATAAACTTTTTGGTGGATTGTTGCATTTATTATTGGAGGTAGGGGTGTTTATATACGTGTCCTACGTCTATTTTTTTGACTGATGGTGAATAAGTAATGCTTGTAGAAGGACGAGGTGTCCATTACTAATTTATATTTACGAGTCGACTCGGCGTAACTTGGGTCATGAAATAAAGCAGGAAATAAGGAAACACTAAAAGGCGAAAGTAATCAGAACAACAATATATTAACAAAGGTTACATAGAGTTGAAAGCATGCACATCAAATAAGGAAAGAAAAGTTCTTTCCCTTTGTCTGGAGAGAAACGTAAATGTTCGGTAGAAGATTAAATTGAATAAAGTTCAGTTTGAATAAAGTTAATGTACATACTATTAATGTCTGTTTTCAATTGGAGTTTTTTTGGTGTTGTGTGTGCATGCTGGTGAGAAATAAACATTTGCGCCACTAATTGCTACCAGCAATTAGTGCGCGTGTGTATATGTGAGTTAAGGAATAAACATGTCTGCTCTTGCTCGGGACAGAATCCTAACTGGTTCAACACGTGACGCTCCCGACTTTTCATTTGGCATGCCGGAGTGCAGTAAACTAAGGTTGTCACGTGAACGCTGAATGCCCATGTGGGTGTGAATGTATCAAACCCTACATGCTAACGCTACTTCAATCGGTTTGTTTTTAGGATTTTTATGGATTTATATTTCTAGAGTATTTTGAATTTATATACATAGCTTATAGATTTGATTAAATGTTCTTGTTGTGTAGGTGTAGAAATTTGATTTAGTGCTTAATTGTGTCCATGGATTGTGGGTTTTTATAAGAAAATACAATTTCTAAGGAATCAACTTTCAATATTTCCTACTACTCTAAATGTTACTTTGTGTTTGACTATAAGTCCTGTTTTTAAACTATGAATATTTCTTGCGATTAAGCCCTGTAGAGATGGGGAAATTTTCATAAACAGCAGCTATTTACGACTTTGTTCTCTGGTTACGGTGTAAAACGTCTGTTCGAAGCGGTAACACACTCGCTGTTGGCATTGTTTACATATCGTAAAATACATTACACGCTATGAAATCGGCCATTCTCTCATGTTGTGCCAGTGGCCTGGTGAGTGAATATCCGACTGTTGTCAAATCAGTCGGCCTTCAGTCCAAGCTTGAAACGAAACGGTTAATCTGGTCACATTTGAAGACCTGTGATACATCGAAACAGGTCTATCGGCGGATGGTTTATATATATATATATATATATATATAAAAGCAAAAATACCTAGTGAGCCAGACAGACCTACCTAGGTTTATCCTAAAAATTTATTCTATATATATATATATATATATATATATATATATATATAAAGAGAGAGAGAGAGAGTAAAATGTTTTAATTATTCATTGTTTAAATTTTAGACACATTGTAATATTCAGAATTATATATATTCAGTTATGCTTGGAGTTCGTGGGTTTATTGAAAATTCAGATGGACACGTTATCTCATATTGAATTCGGAATGCCGCAAATTATTCTAACCTTGATTTATAAGAGTCGAATGCACGTGATACATGATTGACCAATGAAAATAACACAAGTGAAATCTATTTCTTTTTCTCCATATTTCAATCTTTGACAAAGCTTTAATAATAATGGAAACGGCCGTTGTTCACGCCAACCTTGTTTCGGGTGTGATATATGTTTGAATTTTGAAGCGAAATATTTAGTCCATGGGGATTGATTGTTCTAATTCCATGTGTCATATCTTTTTTGGATATCTGTTTTAATTAATTCCCTTCAGTAAATCAACTCTCCAAGTCCCTCCGCTGTGACCAGGTATTGAACATGGCCCAGAGGATAAGTGTTGGCTTAGTAATCCAAAAAGTGACTCAACTTAGAGTTGTGAGTTCAATACCTGGCCACATCAAAAAGACGCACCCTAATATTGGAAAGATTTTTCTAAGAGAAAAATTGTCATTCTCATACAACAGATTCCCCAAGCGTCCCTCACATACTGGCGCCACGTATTGTTTACATTAATCACTCGTCCAATTTTCTTCAGATGATATACATTGGAATTTCGAACCAAACCCTTTTAGTCTACATGAATAGATTGTTCTAATTCCACATGCCATGCCTTTTTTGGATATTCTCAGTTTCAGTTAACTGTCTTTAGTAACTCTCTGTTTTTGTTCCCTCTACTGTGTCCAGGTATTGAACTCACAAAATAGAATATTTAACACTTTTTGTAATACATGACTCAAGGAAACAGTTCACATTATTGACTAATCCAATAATTCCAATCATTCCAAGTTTACATTTATAAGGAAACAAAAATCTCAACACATCGTTTGCATAAAAATTAAATATATGACATTAAAACAGTTCGATATTTAAAGCAGTTTTATCGTATTTGGGAGCACTCGAGAGCTATAAGTTAGTTGGATGGTAAGAGTCAAGCCACATACCTCCCACTTCAAAGAAATTACTACTAATATTCCGCTAGCTTAACCCTATAAAAACCAATATCCCTTAATCCCTTCCTTTACTGGAGCAATCTTCTGGGCTTAGAATTTTTCCTCATTCTTTGTTTAAACGGGCCTGATAATGCATGTCTTAAAATGAGATGTTGAAAATGGCTATTTTCCTTCTAAGTTTTATCTGAAAACCTTCCATGCAAACAAAACAGACTACTACTATTGTTCGTCCACGAACTATTTAATACACTTAATATAATTGTCATCTTTGATAATAGCTAATGTAAACCGAAAGCTCAGAAAGGATTTTAAAAAAACTTGTATCAATATTGTAATCTTCTTTCAACGATAGTGCTATTAAGCTTACCAGACGATATGAAAAGAATTTACATAAAATAAACAGATGAAACTTGTCTATATCATTTAATGAAACAGGCATCAGTGAAAAAATGCTGCCTAAATACACACACACACTATATATATATATATATATATATATATATATATATATATATATATGGTGGTCCAAAAGTAGATGGAGATTACATTATACAATAATATTTACAAATGCAATTATTGCATTGACAATTAAATTTTATTGTGTACAATAATACAAAAGCGCCTAAATTTTATCAACGCAGCTGCTCAAATTGCTGTACATCACAATTTACACAGCTTTGAAGTCTACTCTTCACGCTTCGACAAACATTTTTGCACAAGTCTCTTTGTATATTAATTTATTGAAATGCTTTTCTTGCATAATTTTTCAAATCACCAACACTTCTTGGTTTTTTTGTCCTTGAGTCGTTTCAAAAAGAAAAAATCTGTTAGGATCAAGTCAGGCGAACGTGCTGACCAATCAAATGAACCTCATCAGCTAATCCATTTCTCAGTGAACATCATTGTAATAATATAACCTATTCCACCTACTGTTCATGTGTGTGTATGTCAACTACTTAAAAAAAACTACTATATATATATATATATATATATATATATATATATATAATTCCAGGTGAAAAGGACCCAAGGTTTCTTTTTTATTTCGAGTGCTCTGGCATTTATTTTATTATAAACAGTGCTCAATATAATGAGTATTATAGAGCTTAATATAATTATATATTTATGTATCAATTTTACATTGCGACACGGAAGATTCTATGTTTCGAGATAGATTCTCATCATCAGGCAATGATGATGAGAATATATCTCGAAACATAGAAATTTCCGTGTCGCAATGTACAATTGATACCTAACTATATATATATATATATATATATATATATAGTAGGCGTTTTGTTATGTAGTTGACTTGTGGGGAAACAGTTTGCGGGAGATGACGACATTCTCCGTTGTACCCACAACTTTCGTCTCTAAATAGTGTCTTTTTTCTTTCGATATTAAAGAGTTGTTTTTTAATTCATTGTGATGCAGTGGATATCGGGGAGCCGAATTCGAATTCCAGTTGAATTTCCTGCATTCACTTACGCTCAAACACCATTGAGAAAGGTATTAATCCGTCTCTTCCCTCCAGTTATGGGTCAAATAATAGAACAAATTGGGTTTTATAGCCTTGCCTGGCAACCAGTCTACCGCAGAAAGTAATAAGAACCTACTGCGGGATAATCTTCTGCCCAGTTAGTCATGTCTCTTTTTGAGACATAATCGCCTAAGCATGCATCACGTATGGCACTTAACTGATTCAGTATCAATATTTGTGTACTCACATGTCAACTTAATAAATGAAGCAAAAATACAAAAATAGACAAAAATACTTTTATTTACATTATTTATATTCGGACTAGTGTCCTCATCTTTATTGCCTTTACCACAACGTTTCGGTCTTTGTGACCCCCCGGCCTTCCTCAGGTGCATATCGTTCAGGGTAACCTAGAGAGAATTCTGAACTGAAGATTTTATTTAATTCACTTCGGAATTCCCTATAGGTTATTGATATACACATGAGGAGGTTACAACGGCCGAAACATTGTTAAAATAACAATGCAGATGAGAACAATAGTCCGAATAAAATAATGTAATTAACTTCTCATTTCATAAATTCACAAAAAAAAAAACTTTTTCTTGTTTTATGTTGTAATATTAACGATGAAACCTTACAATATAAAATGCCAAATATATTTACGTGATTGTTGTATGCAATGTCTGCAACTATTTTCTCTATTGAAGTTATCTCCCTTGCATTAGCAACGGTAAGTGGCAGTGGCTTTGAATATGGCAAAAGGATCGAAGATGATTACTGAAATTGAAGTGTTGGTGATTTGAAAAATTACATAAGAGATGCATTTCAATAAATTAATACACAAAAAAACATCAGTTTACAGTTGAAATTGCTAGGTGTAACCGCAAGTTCTATTCTAACAGTTTCTTCAGGCGTTTGTGGAAACTTTTTACATCATCTTGCTTTCTAGCCAACTTTGATATTAAACAACTTAAATGCAATACTAACGTTGAATTTTATTATTATTCCTTTTCTCTTATTGTTCTCTCCCCCTTAATTGTTTTTCTGTTATTCTCTCACACTCAGTAACCCGCTTTTGTGTTAGTGACTTTATTCAGTCAGTTAAGCGTCGTACGTGATACACGATTGGGAGATCATGTCTCGAAAAAGACATGACTGACTGGGCAGAAGATTATCCCGCAGTAGGTTGCTATTGCTTTGTGCGGTAGACTGGTTACCGACCAAGGCTATAGAACCCAATCTGTCCTGTTATTTAACCCATAACTGGAAGGAAGAGACGGATTAATACCTTCCCCAAGGGTATTTGCGCGTAAGTGAATGCAATGAATTCGGATGGAATTCGAACTCGGCTCCCCGATTTCTCGTTCCGAGCCGATATCCAATGCACCACAACGCACATCCTGTGGCTTTATTACCTTGCTTTAAAATGACTTAAAAACAGAGCAGAGTCCAACAAAAATAATAACTAGAAAAATCATTTAAAGACAAACACAAGAAAATCTCAAAGTTAGAACTTAATAAAGTATGTCTCTTTGTAGGGCGG
Source organism: Ascarosepion bandense (assembly GCA_037127315.1). Lineage (NCBI taxonomy): Eukaryota > Metazoa > Mollusca > Cephalopoda > Sepiida > Sepiidae > Ascarosepion > Ascarosepion bandense. Next base: position 298,836 of record JBBBDQ010000761.1, on the reverse strand, counting down.
GGACAGATTAAAATAATTGTGAAATTCGTCGTGTCTGCTTTTTCATAAACTTGAAATAATCAAAACTTAATCTCGTTCTCCTCTCGTTTTCTTAAAGCGTGTCGTGAAGTTTAAACTATCTTTTAATACTATTTCCCTCCAGGATGATGGTTCTCTTCTTGAACTGCCATGTCTTGAAAAAAGATACTAGAATGTTTGTTTCCATTCGTTAATATAACTTCAATATCTTGGTTGTAGAATTTTTTGCAAGGCTTGTAAATCATGTACCTAAGTTGACTGACTGCGTAATCAATATAGAATCAAGTAAACATAAGACACTTCAAAGATTTCCCTAACACTGTAACAGGTTTCTGCAAGTTTTACATCAATTTAATATTTCTTCACGATACTCGCAACCCATTAAGGTCGTAGGGGCACTACATGTACTGCAGCTGTAGTAGAAGTGGTGTGTCATGAGCAAGATAGCCTGACGGGACCCAACACTCTCCAAGCTGGTTTGAATTTAGTATTTTTCTTCTCCTAGACTAATTGCCAACCAAGGCTACAAAACTGAGTCTGTTCTGGTATTTACATATAGCTGATGGGTAAGAAAAAGAAATGGATTCATACCCTCTCCAAGGGCATTAGCACGTAATGAACTTGACTGGAATTCGAACTCAGCTCTCCTATTTCTCAATTTGAGCAGGTATCCATTACTCCTGTTTAAACTTTTCTTAAATTTCTACAAAGTAATATTGAGTCTGTTTTCGTTGCTGTCTTAGCAGTTGTAATTTTAGTTGTCCTTTTAGATTGGCTGCCATTATCGGAATTCTACTTTCCAACTGGAAACCGTTCGGTTACGCGTGTAGAAAGATTTTGGCAATTTAACAAAAAACAAGATTCACCTCTTCTCTTGAATCTCTCTTCTAGAACATCTTCTCTCGTGAAATTTGAGATTTTTTTTTTTTTTTTGTTTTTTTTTGTTTACAGTAAAAAACACTCTGTACAAGACCCGGGACACAAGACTCGAGGTAGGTTACGTTAAGGGTTAGTTTACATGAATAGGATGGGAAGATAACTCTAGACTTGGGCAGGTTAAAATTGTAGTGATTGAGGAAACAACCTCTTGGGAGTCTATTTCACAGAACAGTGGTTCGCGAGAAACTTTTCTTTGAGTGGAATTTACTTCTCGCCGATAGAATACGGGAGGAATGTGGGTGGTTTACTACCATGTAAGTGGCATGGCGGGTCCTAGCTATGAAGGTTAGACCTGGTGAATGATAGAGCAGTGAAAGGCTCGCCGCAACCGGCCTGTGAAATAGATGTTGGATGGTGGAAATTATTGGACGTTTTGAACTCTATAAAGACTGGAGGTCTGTATAGCTTCTGCCCGGATATAGCAACAGAATTCCCTTTTCAGCCTGGTTTGACTCTTATAAAGGTAGAGGATAGCATGAGGAGTCAGGTTCTTACTGGAGCGGTATAGGGAGCTGATCATTTTACTTGTATCTTTAGTGATGGATCGAATATAATAGTTTCACGAGGTCAGGTGTGAGTTTGAAACCTAATATCCTCTCAAGGCACGGTGTCTCCTCGAGAGGACATCTGTTTATCGTAACTGACAGTAATACGGGGTCTTACCGGCGGTGATGGAGTGTAACTAGTTTAGTTTTCGAGGCATTGAATGTAACCAGCCAGTTTTTTTTCCCCACTCTGGGAAGTTAGGGCTAGATCGGAAGAGAGGTCAGCTGCCAATGTCTTATCGCATAGTCAATAATTTACCAACATTTGAGGTGAACATGTCATGGGTTTAGTATTATTAAATTTATCTTCTTTCTCTTTCATTATATAATAACAATAGTGCAACGTGCACTTTGTGACGCTTGTTTTTTTTTTGGTTTTTTTTTTGTGGGGGAGAGCAAGCACTTATCACGTAATTTTTCATCCTTTTTTCCGGGGGTGGCTTTTTTATATTTAATATATAATTTTCCGATTCTTCGATTTTAATTTGATTTAAATTTATGGAATATTTAGAGGAACTTCAAAATTCCGTATATGTTTATCAGGTAATGAAGGAGACGCTTTTTTCTTTTTTTTCTTTTTTTTTTCTTTTTTTCTTTTTTTTAAATGAAAAAGTAACATAAGTGAATCGGGGTGGATGTTTGGAAGTTGAATAGATCCATAAATATTTTTATAGTAAAAATTATACTTTCTTGAATTTTTTGTGCGAAATAAGATTATGTACAGCTATTGGTGTACCCCTGTGAGTGTGATTTTTTTTTTTTGTTTGTTTGTTTTTTTGTTTGTTTTTTTTTGTGTGTGTGTGTGTGTGTGTGTGTAAACAAGTTTTATTACATTAAATCGACGAGGTTTGTTAATTTTTAATATTTTTCCAATTTTTGAATAAGTTGTTGCGTATCCAAATAAGAAAAATATGGATAAACTGTCCAAAGTTCTTGTTTTTGTTCTGTTTTTCTTCGACTACTTTAGACCACTTCGGCCATTATCAAAAACGAATGTCAGTATCGTAGAGAAAAGTTTAGTTAGCTATGTCCTGGCATATTTTTACGTTAAATTTCACATTTTTCAACATATGTATTTACCTGTTCTATATAAGGGACGTAATGAGTAAAACGGTTTCACTGAACTTGACAGTACCAGAAAACAAACCTGTGTTATATCCTTCACTAGTAGCACGACTCTGAGTTTCATGTAGAACACAATCTTCAAGTGCTGAGTATAGATTGACCGTTACGTAATTTAAATTTTAATAAAAATATCTGGTTACCGCAATACAGTTTGTGTATAAGAAAAATATAATTGGCATCTAAAATGAACGAGATTTATATATATATATATATATATATATATATATATATAATATTAACTATAGTAATAACAATACCAATAGTAACAGAACTAACTCTGCCGAAACTAGTATTAAGCTATAATTTAAATCGTCTTGTAAAACCCACCGAGAACGAACTCGGAGGGAAAACATGGGGAAGTTAAAAAAAAAAAACAAAAAAAAAAAAACAAATGAAGTACATGAACAAAAAGTTAAGCACTCGTAAGAAAGAAAAAAAGTACCCAAGACACACACACATATATATATATATATATATATATAACACAACTAATATTTTCAACATAATTGCATTGACAATGAAACTGATTAATGCAGCATTGAACTCTAATAAGATGGCTCAAACATTAATGCAATACAAAATAAATATCAATCTACTCTTATGTATTCACAAAAGATAATCCAGAAATTATCAATGGCATAAAACAGTAGAAGCCATAGAATGGTTTACAAATATAAAAAAGGAAGAAAGAATCTAGTTAATTCAATTCGATATGTGTGACTTTTACCAGTCTATTTGCTAACAATTTAACAAACATTTACTGTCCTTTTAGCAATTACGAAATCAAAATCATAAGCAGTAACAAAAATCTATATTATTCTATAAGTATTATCTGTTAACCCAAATAAATAGCATACTTTAGCATTGCTATGAAAGCATATGGTTCTGTGGTGTCATATGAAGTTTATGTGCGTTGTGGTGCATTGGATATAGGCTCGGAACGAGAAATCGGGGAGCCGAGTTCGAATTCCAGTTGCATTCACTTTCGCGCAAATACCCTTGGGAAAGGTATTAATCCGTCTCTTCCTTCTAGTTATGGGTTAAATAACAGGACAGATTGGGTGGCAACTAGTCTACCGCAGAAAGCAACGGCAACCTACTGCGGGATAATCTTCTACCCAGTCAGTCATGTCTCTTTCGAGACATGATCGCCCAATCGTGTTTCACGTATGGCACTTAACTGACTATTATTGTGGCGAATAAGATTTATTTTCGACCTTAAGGACACTGGATTCTATAAAAACGACGTTAAAATTCTTTTCCGTAAAACAAGTTCAAGAAAAATATGTACTGAATGGGAAAGGAACTGATAAAAATTTTCAAAGATCACGAGATAAATATCACTACTACATAAGCTAAAGTAAACAACTTTCTCAATGTCACCTTGGACTTCAATACTGGTTATTACAAACCATATATCAAAGATCTATATAACCATAGATACGTCAGTAAAGACTCAAACCACTCGTAAAATTGTAGATAATTTTCATAAATCAGCTCAAGTTAGATTATCTACTCACTTCAGTAATAAGGAAATATTTGATAATAATAAAATTAAATGCATAAAAGTTTTAGAACGAGGCAACCATAAAGTAAATGTAGAGTACTTAGGGAAAAAAAAGTAATAATAATCAAACACCGTTAGCATAACAAAATATTGGAGTAGATAGACTGAACTATCACCCGGTTCACACTCCACCCTCGTCTATTGAACAGGTGTAGAGGCTCATCCCTTGTTCCCTGTTTAGGACGTGGTTTCCGGCTTTCTCTTTTCCAATCTATTCACTCTTACGTAACCCCCTGCACACTAGTGGCCTTACCGCCTTGCTCGGGGTGATATGATTTTTTAAAAACATATGGTTTAATCCACCTTTTTAATGTTCAAACAAATATTGGAAGGATTTTCCTTAATTTAATTCATGAACACTTTAATCATTATCAAGATGCGTTAGTAATATCGATAAATCTGTATCTCAACATAACAATATTATGCACACACAAGAAAGTTAATTTTTTCAAAACATAAATGCAACTACCGAAAAAATATTCTTCTTCTTCTATGTACCCTGTCCCTTCAGGACGTAGGCGATCATGGCTCTCCACGTCTCCCTATTACTTGTGGCTCTTAGTATGTTTGCTCCTGTTGCTCCTGGCAACCCCCGTTCCGTCATTCACCTGATCAGTCCCTGCAAATACGTCATCCGCTGCCTTCCTCTGTCTCTCCTTCCTTCTATCTGTCCAGTCAGTATCAGGTTCTCCAGGCTCTCCTTCCTCATTGCATGTCCCAGGAACTTCAGTTGTCTCTTCCTGATGCTCAGCATCAATTTCCTTTTTGTTGCCATTCTTTCTAACACCTCGTCGTTGCTTGTATGCTCAGTCCACGATATCCGTAGCATCCTTCTTTAGAATCACATTTCGGCCGCTTCCAGTTTTGTCCTCATTTTCGATGATATTGTCCAGCATTCACAGCCGTATTGAAGAACTGACATCACGTAGCAGTCTAGCACTCTTTTCTTCGTTTCTATTGAGATTTTCCTGTGTGTTAGTATTTTGCTCATCTTCTGGAACGCGTCCTTTGCCATGCCGCTTTCAGTTTTGTCCTCATTTTCGATGATACCTGTTCCTTAAACGAACGAATGAATGAATGAATGATATTATAATATACCAAGCGAGCATACATTCCGGTAATGATGTCAAATTTTATTTTAGTTCCACTGAAAATCCTTGGAAAATTTGTTCTACCATCATCAAATGACTTTAGACAATATAAAATACAAAAACAGCACTGCTCTCTCTTAATATTTCCAGCGATTAAAGAATGGTGGTAATTCGTGGGATATTATAGTTAGAGCCACATCTTAGAATGGGAAATAGATGTAATTTATGCCTTGTTGAAAAATTATTTATTTTAAAATACTTAAATAACCCTAGCTTACTAAACAAGAGAAATGAATTTATAATTACATGTACGCATAAAAATATCTGCTGAAATACGTTGATTTATGTTAATTTTTAATGTAAATGATGATTTGGTTGTTTTCTAAGTACCAGAAATCTTCCTTTATGCTTAATATGAAAAAAAAATTAATATCCACAACTCTAAAATAATATTTTTATATATATATAAGTTTCGTTTATTTTAGATGCTAAATTTATTTTTTTTAAAAACAATAACATGTAATCCCTGTATATTTGACTGCACCAACATAGCGGTAACCAGATATTTTTATTAAAATTTATATTACGTAACGGTCAGTCTATACTATGTGTCTGAAACTCAGTCGTGCTAGCGGTGAAATATATATTATGGAGTTAAAACGAAAAATTTTATTAAGATCGGCCATACCGATATTAAAATAAAAACACCAGTCGACCGGTTTCGCCCCCACTCATCAAAACTGTAAACTGGAAGATATTACGAAAAATATACAACTGTTATGGGTGATATGAATGAAAGTGGGGTGAATTTGACTTTTGCTAATAGTCATTACATTTGAAGATGCTAGAAACTCAGCAAAGCAAGCCCGAACGAACACTCTCTGTGTTTACAAAGAGAGGGCCGCCTACACCTGATAAACAGTGTCTCCAACACCTTTAGATTGAACAACGAGTGCGATCTGGCCAAAACAGAGAACCAGTCTACACAAAAATCCAAAGCATCCAATGATGATTCGCAATCAAGGGCCCGTATGTGTTTCGAATGGTTTCTCCAGACGAAAGAATTTTATTAATAATGAAATAATAATTAATAATGAAATAATAATTAATAATGACTTGTCCTGACTTGACACCCAGTGACATTTTTCTTTGATGTTGATTAAAGGAGCAAGTCACCTATATCAAAACGAGATTTTGGAAGAACTTAAAGAGAGAGTACGAGAAGTTACATTTTCCATTCCGCAAGCGTTCCTAGTGAATAAGGTTGTCGCAATTCCTGGGCGGCTCGAGAATCTGGTAACGAAACCCAGTGCCCATATCCAATTTTAAATAAAACCTTATAAGTATTTTAAAATTGGAAATTTCTTTTCAATCACCCTGTACATACATATAGTTTTCACTGAATGTAACGGACAGGGAACATTTCATAAACTTCTATTATTCAGTTTTTATAATGTTCTTACAGTTTTCCTTTCGTTAAAAGAAAAACTATAAGAACACTGCAAAACTGACTAAAAAGAACTGAAAAAACTTTCCTTGTCCCGCTGATTCAATGAAGCATATATAAAAAAAAGATTGCTATCCAAATATGTAGTATAAAACTTGAAGCAGTTGAAATGTGGTTCTACAGAAGGATGCTGCGGATATCATGGATCGAGCATGTGAGCAACGACGAGGTTTTGGAAAGAATGGAGACGAAAAGGAAATTAATACTGAGCATCAGAAAGAGACAACTAAAGTTCCTGGGACATGCAATGAGGAAGGAGGGCTCGGAAAACCTGTTACTAACAGGCCAGATAGAGGGGAAGGAAACAGGGGAAAGCAGCGGATAACATCTTTGAAGGACCTGATCAGGTGGATGACGGAACGAAGGTTGCATGGTGCAACAGTAGAAAGCGTGCTAAGAGCCACCAGGGACAGGGAGATGTTGAAGGCCATGATCGCCTGCGTCCTGAAAGGACATGGCACATAAAAGAAAGAAGAAAGGCAGCCATAGCAAAAAAAAAAAAAAAACTGCGCCGAAGCTGCCAAAGGAAAAAAAGAAATGTATTAACGGTTCTTACTAAAAGAATCTATTTAGCTTTAACTATGAAAGATGTGATTGTAGCTTTAGATTAGGTTTAACACTGTTTAATATGCTGACCGGCTTTCACCAGCTGAAGTGTTATGGTGCCTCTGGCCGAATTTTTGATTTGAGCCAGTCAGTCTTTTTAACAAATCGAGTAATGAAAATCGTATTGAACGGCCACGCTTCTAGATCTAATCACATTAATACAGGGCTTCCCCAAGGCTTTATCCTTGAACCTACTCTGTTTCTTATATTCAACGCCGATCTTAGCAGTAAGTCTGATAGGTCCAATAAAGTAAAACTGGCAGATGGTCACGAAAATGACTTCTTCAGATGCGAGGAATTTCAATCCGAACTCTTACAATCACTGGGGTATATCATCCTCATTCCTTGAGTAAATCCTCGATTGGAAGTCATGGGTTATCTCCCTCTAACCGTGCAAGTTACTTGTTCACCACTGCTGTAGCCTGGTATTGAATTCACAACTCTTTGTGTTAAGTCACAGGAACTAACCAACGTCTATATCCACTGGGCCATGTGTCTTTAAAGAACGTCGTACAAATGGCAACAAATATGAGGACAATAGTCCTAATAATGTAAATACTGTAAATACTACCTCATCTCAGAAATATAGCCAAAAAACTGCTATCATTTTAATCATCTTAAAAGTGCTACTTTGCCTTTTATCAGAATGGCTGATGCTAACCTCCAGTAGAACAACTCTTTGTGTCTTCGTCTCATTTTTCCACTGACATGAAATGGAATAATTATATTGAAGCTATTACTAGATCTGCCGCTACAAATGCTGGTTCATTGTGTCATGCGGGACAGTTTTTCTTGATAGAATTTATTGTTTACCTTTATCAATCTATCATTCATCTGTGCATTGAATATTGCTGCCACAGCCGGTCTGGTACTCCTGATTTTCTCTTAAAAGTCTTGACAAAATTTAAAAAACATCCATAATGTTACTGGTCCTGGGCATGACGGTAAACTGCATCCAGCAGCAAGGCCTCTGATTGGGAGTATATGAGGAGCATGGAACCACCTCTTAATTGCTGTTGTTCCCAGGTCCACCCTGACCCGGTGTGGTAGCACCTGTTAGGGTCACTGCTATGGTCAAGACACTATGAAAGTATAAAAATACACTTTTATACAAATATATACATGAAATAGACTTTTATAGAAAATATACACTTTGAAGGAAAAATATTACCAGCAATAATTTTTGAAGAAAAAATAATTTCAGCAAAATATTTTTTAACACAAAACTTGAAGATATTTTTAGTTTTCTAAAATAAAAAAATTAAAAACAAATTTTCTTTAAAATCTAAATCAACCTTTTCACTATAATCAAACATTAAAAAAAAACATTAAAACCCCACCATCTTACCATTAAATAACCCACAGAGGTGTTGATATGCCGTTAAACAAAACTAAAACGTTATCAATCTTGACCTGGCATTTTGACTTCAGTTACATTTCCACCGTCGTAACGTAGGTCCCTAGTGTTATTTCTTTAAATATTTTCATATTCTAATGGGCTTTCCTAAAGTGCGACACGGAGATCCGAAGGCGAATTGGCATGGCAAAGGACGCGTTCCAGAAGATGAGCAAAATACTAACACACAGGAAAATCTCAATAGAAACGAAGAAAAGAGTGCTAGACTGCTACGTGATGTCAGTTCTTCAATACGGCTGTGAATGCTGGACAATATCATCGAAAATGAGGACAAAACTGGAAGCGGACGAAATGTGGTTCTACAGAAGGATGCTACGGATATAGTGGACTGAGCATACAAGCAACGACGAGGTGTTAGAAAGAATGGCAACAAAAAGGAAATTGATGCTGAGCATCAGGAAGAGACAACTGAAGTTCCTGGGACATGCAATGAGGAAGGAGAGCCTGGAGAACCTGATACTGACTGGACAGATAGAAGGAAGGAGAGACAGAGGAAGGCAGCGGATAACATATTTGCAGGGTCTGATCAGGTGGATGACGGAACGGGGGTTGCCAGGAGCAACAGGAGCAAACATACTAAGAGCCACAAGTAATAGGGAGACGTGGAGATCCATGGTCGCCTACGTCCTGAAGTGACCGGGCACATAGAAGAAGATTAGATTAACAACGAGGTTTCACTGGTTTAGTGTTGAAATAGCTAGAAGTAACCGTAAGTTTTACTTTTATTTTAATAGTTTGTTTCGATTTCTTGTTATCTACGATCTTCAAAAATTAAAATGCAACGTCAATTGTCGTATCCTGTCTTTTTTTAGAATTTTTGTTTCATTGTCTTTTATCTTCATTAATGTTTTCTCCGTTTCTTTCGCTCTCAGTAACCCCTTTTCGTCTTAGTGGCTTAAAATACAAAAAGAGATGAATTCGTTTAAAAACTATTTCCAGGTAATCAATGAGAATAATTGCAGAAATATAAAAATCAACCCTTTTGTTGCCGTTTATTAAACATTGATTATTTATAAGCTTATATTATTGCGTGAGAAAGCAGAATAGCAACAAAGTGACGCTGAGGTACAAATACAGGAAGCCCAATATATACATGATGACACATAGCCTGGTAAAGGTATACAAGGCATTCGCATCGTAGCTAAATATGTGCGATACAGTTAGCTTCTTTTTTTTTTTTTTTTTCTGTTGTAAAAACAGCCTTGCAGGTATAGCCCAGTTAGGAATACATTCAGGTCGGGTAACCCACTCTGCTTAGCCGATCTCCAGTCGAGAGTGTTCTCAAATATATGGATATGTCTCCCAGTTCACTTTAACTCAACCTCAAGTAAAACAAAAAACTCGACACTAGAGGTGGTATTGTTTTTGTTCATTTTTATCAGTTTAATAACTCTAATGAAAATGATTTACATTTTCAGCAAAGTTATTATTAATGACGAGATAAAAAAAATTTAATTATAATAAAAACCGTTGTGTATTTTTATAGGCACAAAATTTTATAATGGCAACAAATAAAGTCAATTTCCTACTTACAGGCATTTATAGATAATAGAATAAAAACAGATGTTATAAGAAATACGAAAACGACCGAGCGACTGATGATGAATAGGGATTGAAACCGGTTAGTCGTTTTCGCATTTCTTATAACATCTGTTTTTATTCTATTATCTATAAATGCCTGTAAGTAGGAAATTGACTTTATTTGTGAACCGGGCGATAATTTATCTACTCCAATTCCCTGATAACTATAATTTCCGAAAGTTTAAATGCATCGTCAGTTGCCATCTTTTATATTCTTGAATCCCGTTAATCTTTAATACTTTCCCTAAATTCCCCCGGTCTCTAATTTTTTTTTCTCACTGTAAACTCTTACGCATTAGTGGCAGTCATGCCTTGCTTGGGGTGAAATGATAAAAAATTCTCCAAGAGAAAATATATTCATAATAATATCTCAAATCAATTAAGATCCGAAACCAGGTGAACCAGGTTTAATGTAGCATTGTGATTATTATCATGTTATCATTTTTCATCAAATTTCGATTTCTGCTATAGTCGCACTACCTACCTAGTCTGCGGGAAGACCTAAGGCAGGTCGTTGGTGTGTTGTTATGGCTCCATTTCATATTTTTTCTATCTCTCCTAATATTATTATTATTATTATTGGTTATTAACTAATTACTTTTTTAAAAATTTTATTAGTTAATTATGAGTTTTAAATTATAAGATAAAATTAATGCTGCAAACTGCTTCTGTTGTTGTTGTTATTATTATTAATAGTAACAGTCTAACTAGTATTGTTCTTCTTAATTTTTACTGGCAGTCACTAGTTCTTCAGTCATGACCATTCCCTCCGGAATTCTGTAACGATTCTGTTGAGCGTCATACAGGGTACACACTTTATCTGCGCTCATAAATAAATAAATTGCCATCAATTTCTACACTCGTATCACGATCTTTCCTCCCATTATAGGACTTATTTTTGTGGATTAAAATTTCCCCTTCAATCGCTCGCGCAAAAAATTTTCTATTGTGGGCTAAAACAAATCCTGAATATTTAAATTGACACTTTGTGGTCAGGCATCTTTTCACCTATTATGCAGATGACACGTCTCGTCGATAGTACAACCCGAAGCCGATAATTTAGTGACATTGACAACGAGGGAAAACGACACATCAGAGGCGGGACAATGGATATACACGTCAGGATTAGTGCTAATCCGGTTTTGTCATTAAAGGTACTTTGAATTGTACTTGGGTTTTTATACTGTCTTTTACTTTGATGTCTCCCGAAATTTTATATATATACATATATATATAATATATATGTATATGTATGTGTGTGTGTGTGTGTAATTTAATTTAAATTTAGTGAGGGCAGAACTTTTTCTCACTGATCTTCTATGTTATTCAAAGATTAAAGATTATAGAAATGCACTGAAAGTGGGATAATTTTTGTTGTCGGCGGTGTACGAATTAGTTGTCAAAGCGAGATTTGGGATCTGAGATTTTATCCTTAGTATATGGTTAAGCTGACGAATGTGCGTTGTGGTCCAGTGGATATCGACTCGGAACGACAAATCGGAAAGCAGAGTTCGAATTCCAGTTGAATTCGTTGCAATCATATACGTGCAAATACCCTTGGGAAAGGTATTAATCCGTCTCTTCCCCCCAGCTATGAATCAAATAACAGGACAGATTGGGTTCTATAGCCTTGGTTGGCAACCAGTCTACCGCAGGAAGCAATGGCAACCTACTGCGGAATAATCTTCTGCCCAGTCAGTTTCGAGACAGGATCGCCCAAAGCGTGTATCACGTATGGCACTTAACTGATATGGTTGGCGATTGTTTTATGACATTCATTTTTACCCTAGAAAAGAAAATCAAAATCAATTTTGTGTTATGTAAGGTCTCTTTTTTTTCTTTTTTTCAACACGTCAAATTTGCGTAAATATATATATATATATATATATATATATATATAGTTACTTGTTCACCATTGCTGAAAGCTTGGTGTCATGTGTCCTTAAGAACACCTGGCCCAGTGATTATAGACGTTGGTTAGTTCCTGTGACTTGACACAATGAGTTGTCAGTTCCATACCAGGCTACAGCAATGGTGAACAATTAACTTACAGGGTTGAAAGGGAGATAACTCATGACATTCAAAAGAGGCACTACTAAGCAAGAAATGGAGTTCATATACCCCAGTGATTGTAATAAAGAGTTCGGTTCGAAATTCCTAACACTTGAAGAAGGCCGGAGCGTACAACGGCCGAAACGTCGTACCAATGGCAACAAAGATGAGGACAATAGTCCGAATAATGTAAATACTGTCAAAATATTAAATTTTAAACAATAATTTAAAAATCTCAACGCTCCTTCTCCTTCATGCGGATGTATAATCGCTTCAACGTAAACATAAGCTTAGTCTGATTAAGTAACGTTGAGCCTGGTCAGTACTTAGATGGGTGACCGCTTGGGAATACCAGGTGCTGTAAGCGTTTAGTGAATTGCGTCCCACGAAAATATTTTTTTATTTTGTCATACTTCTTTCCCTTATAATTGTTCTTGATATTTTTTTTATAATTATTTCACTCCAAGCAAGGTAGTACTGCCACTGGTGCGCAGGGGGTTACATATGAGGTGAGTGATTAGAAAGAGGAACAAGTAACAGTGGGGTGTCAGAATGTGTAAGAGAAGGACGCGGACACTGGTGAGAGTAGAATGGAAAGGGAGAAGAACATGATATAAGTGTTTGTCAGGCAAAGGATGCGAGTCAAAGAGATAAAAGATGGCAATTGAAATTGCATTTAAATTCTCGGAGATGGTAGCTATCAGGGAAGCAACTATATAGAAGAGTTCCAAAGGCGTAAATTGCGAGAAAAGAAGCAGAGGAAGTAGAAGTTGCGGTTACATTTGATCGGGCTTACGGCCATATCACATTGAATACACCGGTTCTCGCTCGATCACCGAAGTTAAGCAACGTTGAGCCTGGTCAGTACTTGGATGGGTGACCGTTTGGGAATACCAGGTGCTGTAAGCGTTTAGTGACGGATGTGCTTGCTTACGGTCATATCATGTTGAATACACCGGTTCTCGCTCGATCACCGAAATTAAGTAACGTTGAGCCTGGTCAGTACTTAGATGGGTGACCGTTTGGGAATACCAGGTGCTGTAAGCGTTTAGTGACGGATGTGCGTTGAGGTGCAGTGGATATCGGCTCGGAAAGAGAAATCGGTGAGCCGAGTTTGAATTCCAGTTGAAATACCCTGCATTCACTTAAGCACTGGTACCCTTGGGAAAGGTATTAATCCGTCCCTTCCCTCCAGTTATGGGTTAAATAACAGGGTAGGACTTGGGGACCCTGCTCTTAAAAAAACAAAAAACAAATCCCAATGAATCTTGATACTCGAAAAGAAAAAGTATTACTAGACACAAAATTTATTAAAAAAAAATAAATTGTTGAAAGAAAAAGGTATTACCAGCAATAAATAAATAAAATTTAGTTGGCAATAAATGACCCGCCGAGGTTGATATGCCATAAAACAAAACAACCAGCCAAACTAACATTTGATCGGTTCCACTGTAAAAGCGAGGGACCTAGTCTCAATCTAGTAGCTAGAGTAAATTTATAGAGTGGACAGCAGGGAGTTAAGTTCATCAGAACAAAAGCCGTGAAAGTATTTGTAGAAGAGACAGAGGGAAGTCACATTATGTCAGTGAGAAAATGACTGGAGTTGAGCTGCCAGATGGTAATATTATCGGTTTTCTTGTAAGGAAAATATTCGGCATTCATTGACCGAGCAGCCTTTACTACTGTCGGTTGAAATATATAAAATCTTTCTCTTAAAACAATCTTTTCAGGAAAACAAGTTTCTCAGATCGAGTAACTGCTATCGCGCTTTCTAGTATTGATGGGAATTGCCTTCCTAACCTTTTATTTGAAGTAGTTTCACGTCAACATCTTGATTATGTCATTATTTTCTCTTTCAGTTACATGTGATATCCATTTTACCTGTTGCCGCTGTTGGTAGTCCTCAAATGATGTAGTTCGTTGTTTCTTTGATTCTATAGCGCCTCCAGTTATGGGTCAAATAACAGGACAGACTGGGTTCTATAGCCTTGGCTGGCAACCAGTCTACTGCAGAAAGTAATGGCAACCTACTGCGGGATAATCTTCTGCCTGGTCAGTCATGTTTCTTTCGAGACATGATCGCTCAAAGCGTGTATCACGTATGGTACTTAACTGACTGACCAGAATATGCACCAAATAATTTTAAATTCTCTTTTACAGTCAGTTAATTGACGTACGTGATACATGCATGACAAACTAGACAGGTTTTCCCGTAGCAGGTTGCCTTACATTATGCGGCAGACTGCTATTCAACACAGGGAAGATTTTATGAAGGGATAAGAGTTGGATTCATACCTTTCTCAAGAGTATTTGTTGAATAAAACGAATTCGACTGGAATTCGAACACAGTCAGTTAAGTGCTATAAGTGATACACGTTTCTGACTGAGCAGAAGATTTTCCCGCAGTAGGTTGCCATTATTTTCTGTGGTAGACTGGTTGGCAAACCAGGCTACAGAACCAAATCTGTCTTGTTATTTAATCCATCGCTGGAGGGAAGAGACGTATTAATACATTTCCCAAGGGTATTTGCGCGTAAGTGAATGTAACGAATTCAGCTGGAATTCGAACTAGGCTCCCTGATTTCTCGTTCCACTGCACCACAACATCGAAGCCGATATCCATTATACTAAAGCGCACATCTTTTTACAGTACTTACTCGATTATCAGAGATTAAAAAATTACTTTCGGATAATTCACATTTTCGGATAATTGAATAGATTATTCATTAAAAGTACGAAGGTCATTTTCTGAAATATATTTTTCATCATATAATATTTTGAAAGGCTTTGTTCAAGGTTTTGTTCAATTTATTTTTTATGAAAAAAATGTGACAATTTTTGTCTGTTTTGGTTGGTCTCGCAGTTTGTTTTTGGGTTTGTTTTTTTTTGTTGTTGTTGTTGTTGTTTTTTTACGAATAAGTCCTGAAGTTGGATTAAAGTCGATGTATTTGTTAATGATAGCTTTCTGATTGAATGCACAACCTTCCGAAACATTTGTCAGACATGATCATTGCTTCGGTGTTTGAAATTGGGCATTGTGGGTTCTTGAACGCCAACAGGGGCAATAACTTTATCATCATCCGATGCGCTTTTCAAAATATCGCTGACTGGATTTTCCTATATCATATTTCACCATTATCTCGGTTTTTTTGGGGGTTTTTTTAGTGTGGGAATTCCACCCCATGTCACAAGCATTTAATTTCCTAACAGATAATACTACCCTTTTTCGTTTCGTTTTGTTTTGTCATTGGAATTATTTCGTTGGTTGATTTTGTTTAGCAAGCATATCAACCTGTGTCATTTAATGCCGAAATCTAAATATTTTTAACAATTTTATGTCATTAACTACATACACAATGGTATGCCTTCAACTATCAATAAAGCGCCATCCGTGATACACGCTTTGGACGATCATGTCTCGAAAGAGACATGACTGACAGCAGAAGATGATCCCGCAATAGGTTGCCATTTCTTTCTGCGGTAGACTGGTTGCTGCCGAAGGCTACAGAAACCAATCTGTTCTATTATTTAACCCATAACTAGAGGAAAGAGACGGATTAATACCTTTCCCATGGGTATTTGTACATAAGTGAATGCAAGGAATTCAACTGGAATTCGAACTCTGCTTTCCGATTTGTCGCTCCAAGCCGATAGCCACTGCACCACAACGCACAATGAATCATATATATATATATATATATATATATATATATATATATAATTACTATAAAGATATGTTTTTATACTTTCATAATATTTTTCCCTTTTTGTTAGAGTAAGGTTCATCCTCAAGTTAGAGGGTTACGTTCGGAGACCGTTTGTACGGATAGGACTGAAAGGTAACGGTTGAACCGGTTAAGATTGTAGTGATTGTGGTATCATCCTCTCAGAAGTCGGTTCCACGGCCCATTGTGTTCTAGGGCAGGGATTTTCAAACATTTTGACTTACGGACCCCTTTATTAAAAAATTATTCATGGGTGACATTTGCACATGAAAAAAAAGTAAATTTGAACATCAAGCTCTTGCGTGTGTAAAATAATCTATTGTATAAATAACGTAGGACTGAAAGGTAACGGTTGAACCGGTTAAGATTGTAGTGATTGTGGTATCATCCTCTCAGAAGTCGGTTCCACGGCCCATTGTGTTCTAGGGCAGGGATTTTCAAACATTTTGACTTACGGACCCCTTTATTAAAAAATTATTCATGGGTGACATTTGCACATGAAAAAAAAGTAAATTTGAACATCAAGCTCTTGCGTGTGTAAAATAATCTATTGTATAAATAACGTTGACGTAATGGGCGATAGTATAAGCTTTTGTCATTTGATAACATTAATAAGTAAAAATAAATATCCAGACATTGAAAATTTATAGTTTGAATTTCACGTGATAAGTTCATTCACGGACCCCCTATCATATCCTTGCGGAACCCCTGTGGTCCGCGGACCACAGTTTGAAAACACCTGATCTAGGAGAACTTATTTCTCACTGACGGAATACGAAGGGAATGTGAGTGGTTTGTTCCGATGTAAGTGTAATGGCGTGTCCTTGCCGTTAATAATAGGTTGGGCGTTTACTTTGAGCGTTTCACTGTGAGTCGGCTATTGTCAGGTGAGTTGTTTTTAAAAAATAGTTCATATATTATACATTTTACAATATTTTAACCAAAACGATGTTATTTACAAAAAAAGCTTCTGTAATGATTTAAAAATGTTTTATCTTCTATAGGGTGAACCACCTTGTAAAATTATATATAATAAATCAAGTGGATATAGGTATTTATGGTATAAACAGAATCAGAGGGGAAAATGTTACAACTAATTTGCATGCATCCCCCCTAGGTCTGCCAATGTATGCATGAAACTTTAACACACACAAACAATATTATATATATATATATATATATATATATATAAATTTGATTTTTTTTATTTAAAATTAATATAGTTTACATTGAGATACGAAAATTTGTTTCGAAATTTTTACCTCGTCATCAGGCAAGGTTAGCTCATTGTTGTGAAAATGATTTTCGTTTGAATATAAGAAACAATACGTTTGTTATTTATGGATGTGGAAAGATAGAAAAAAATTATGCGTGTGTTCAATTTACCTAATCAGAATAGAGATCCACTTTAAATTTGAAAAAGTTTATATTTTTGGGGAATATATGGGCAGCAATCTCTTTTATACAGGTGTCTGTCATTTTTAGTGAAGCACGCACACACACACACACACACACACACACACACACACACTTATATATATATATATATATATATATATATATATATAAGCAAAAGTTAACTATACAAAAAAGCGAAGGTATTTGAGCTTCCATAATAGAACTCTACTCTCCTTCCTAAATATTTTGTTCCGTGAAGCAGTCTTTTCTGCCTGTGACTCTTTGTCGCGAAGGCAGCTGGAAAGCTAAGTACATTTTTTACTATTTTATATATAGAATGCGATGGGTAAATTGTCGCGATTTGATATTGTTAATTTCACGCATACGCGTTGTTTGTTATCTTTTAGTGATACAAATGGGGGTTTCAAGTTTTATTTAGTTGATGGACATCCCTATTTTGCATTTCTTTTGTATCAGGCTTTTAACATTTGTGATCTTTATGCCTGGCCTTCTTTTCTCAATGCAAAGGAGACTTGATAGTTCTTACCCGGACTCAAGATATCAATATTCCTTGTTCGGCCAACCATTTACACAAGTTCATTAGGTATGTTAGTCGCAACTTTCCTTTTTTTTTCTCTTGTTTTCATTATGTCCTGTGTGTATCAAACTCTCCGAACTTCTTTCCACGTATGTCCTACAAAATTCAACTCTCTGGTTCTAAGTAAAAGCCTTCTTTTTTGCTTTTATCTTCCTTCAAATATCCCCGTTACTAACCTATTCAGTCCATGCAATTCGCAATATAACAACATTTCTGTTGCTTAAACTCTCTTCTCCATTCGTGAGGAAATTGCCCAGTATTCACTCCCATGTAGGAGGACCGATATTGCATAACAGATAAGCACGTTTTTTGTTTGTTTGTTTTTCATTTCTATAACTAAATTTTCCTGTTTCTTGATATTTTGCTTAGGTTTTGTAATGCTTTTTTTCGCTATTTCAGTGCACATTTGGATTTCGGTGTCTCGTTTTCCGTCTGCTGTTAAAACACTTCCCGGATATTTAAAGTGTTATTCTTGATTTTGTTATCATTTCATAGTTCATCTATTGGACTCCTTTGTTTGCGTTGTGGTACAGTGGATATCGGTTCGGAACGAGAAACCGGGGAGCCGAGTTCGAATTTCAGTTGAATCCATTGAATTCACTTACGCGCAAATACCCTTGGGAAATGTATTAATCCGTGCTCTTCCTTCTAGTTATGGGTTAAATAGCAGGACAGATTGGGTTCTATAGCCTTGGTCGGCAACCAGTCTACCGTAGAAAGCAATGGCGACCTACTGCGGGATAATATTCTGCCCAGTCAGTCATGTTTCTGTCGAGACATGATCGCCCAAGCGTGTGTCACGTATGGCACTTAACTGACTGACTGACCATGCATTTTGCCTTCTTATAATTGTTGTTTTGTTCTTAATTTTCATTTTACTTTACTACATTTTGTTGGATTTACTGTATCAACAGTACACCATCTGCAGATCTTACGCAGTTAAGTTTGTGTCTGCCAATAAAAAAAAGTCCTGGTAGAACTTTTAGTTGTCTTGTCAGTGACTACCCTCAAGTTTAAAGTTTGATTTTAAAGAGTTTCCTTTCGTCTTGCAAATATTTATCTTATTAACACTACTCTAGAATCACTGTTCTAAGTGTAGGTGATAATATTTAGCTTTCCAAACCCGTCCTTCTTATCATGATTTGTGTGTTTACACAGCGAACGTTACCCGATTTGTTTTATTGCCTTAAGTTTAGCTCAGTCTGACGCAAAGACAGCGGTGAGAATGAGGGTTGGTGGAATCGAAGATTCAGCTAAGCCAAACTTCAAGACTGGGTGGTTGAGGTTACTTGCCTCGTAAGTCGGATTCCCTGTGTCTTTTCTATAAATACTTTCACGGCTTCTGCTCCGATGAACTTAGATCACTAGTGCCCCCTAAATACGAATTTGCACGAGATACTAGATTAGCAACTAGATCCCACTCTTTTACAGTGAAACCGATAAAATGCAGCCGTAACTTCTACTCCAACAGTTTCTTTCCTCGCACTTCCCGACTGTGGAATTCTCTTCTAAACGATTGCTTCCCCGACGGCTACAATCTCCAGGAGTTTAAATGTAAGGTCAATAGACACCTCCTAACACACTAACCTGCTCCCATTCTATCAAACACTCTTCCCATCTGCCCAACCCTCATCCTCGCTATCCTTACTCATCTGTCACCTTCCTCCTGACATTCCCTATGTCTAACCACTCCTTCTCTTTACCTTCCCCTATGTAGCCCCATGCGCAATAGTGGCAGTGGAATGCCTTGCTTGGGGTGAGATGATTAAATATATATATATATATATATATATATATATATATATATATATATACTTCTCATTGGTGTTTAGATAAAAAATCAAGATTTCAGAATCTGACTTACGAGGCAAGTAACCTCAACCACCCAGTCTTGAAGTTTGGCTTAGCTGAATCTTCGATTCCACCAACCTTCATTCTCACCGTTGTCTTTGCGTCAGACTGAGCTAAACTTAAGGCAAAATAAAAATGGACAAAACAAAAACAACTACAGTAGTTGCCAATACAAAAATAGAACAGAAAGAAGAGTAAACTAAAAGATTCTATGAATTGAGGAACCGATTATCGCTCGAAATTTGTCCAAACTTGATCGAGAGAAGGAACATATTATGCACACTAACTAAAGAGGGAAATATGAAAAAGAAAATACACGCATATCAATACTAACACGGGTCTATTTATAAATCACATTCAGTTCTAACAACAAATTCTTGTTTCCATAAGGATGACTGTTTTGCGTTAATAAAAAATGTTTCAAGAAATTTTAAATGATAGAATGTGATTCACTTAAAACTGAGGATATTTTTCCTATTTTTCCATCGCCAACAATTGTAGTCGTTTCCTTTAATTCAGTTTTGTCCGTCAAATAACTTCACGCATATCTTAAACTAAAATGTAGATACTTTATTATCTAATGTTGGGATATACGTTTTAGTGCAAGGGATATCGGCTCGGAACGAGAAATCGTAGTGACAAGTTCGAATTCTAATTCGTTGCAATCACTCTTGAGAAAGATATTAATCTGTATCTTCCCTCCAGATATGAGTTTAATAGCAGAATAAATTAGGTTCTATGTAAAGCCTTCAGTCTACCGCAGAAAATAATGGTAACCTACTGCGGGAAAATTTCTGTTTAGTCAGACATGTTTCTTTCGAGACATGATCACCCAAGCGTTTATCACGTATGGCACTTAACTTACTATATAATATACCAAGTAGTTGTACATTTAATGTCGCTGGTGCAAGGGAGATAAATATTCTACTCCCTTACATTCGCTCTCTAAGTATCAGCGCTTTTTTAACAATACAATGGCAAACTGTTTGAAATTGTGTACCAAGCCGTGAGATGAATAAACTATCCTTTGCTATGGTTAAACTAGTAGTAACATATTATTCTGGTGATCGTAAAATGGGAGATCAATTCCATAATTAATAAAATGACCACCTCTTTGAAATTATTACATACTAGCAGTATAGACCGGCGTTGCTCGGGTGAAATGAAAGCTTTAAAACTAATCCATGGTCCTGGAGCTCAGACTCAGCGTAAAAAATATGTGTGAAGTTTGGTGAGAATCGGGTAAAAATTGTTGATTTGTATAAAGAACATACAGACAGATAAACAAACACAAACACCTTGCCTTTTATATATATATATATATATATATAATCGATTTTCTGCACTACTGTAAGAACTGCAACCTTGAAACTTCTGAATATCGTTTCTTATGTCTTTGTCTATGAGTATCAAATTTGATTAAAATCGGACCACTCCTTCTATAACCCGATTTTTTCGATTATCGATTTTCGATATTTATCGGGGGTACCTCGACACAAAACCTAGCTAAGAGCACTCGCAGACGCTTATGGTACAACTGTGTAAATTTTCAAGAACATCGGTTCAGCCGTTTCGGAGTCTATAGGTAACGGACACACACACACACACACACACACACACACACACACAAAGTTCCATTTATAAATAAGTTTAGATTTAGATTATTAATTGGAAAATATATTTAATGCATCACATCTGAAAGCCTAATAATAGTAAGGCCTTAAAAAATTATATCGTCATTTTTACAACATTACTTATTTATCATATCATATTGGGGAAATGTGCTTTCTTTTATGCATTATAATAAAAGAAATATCGTATGTGCGAGTAGCATAATCCTTATCGGCACAGAAAATTAAACCAAAGAGAGGAGTTCAAATATCGGTATCGTCTGTTCACTTTATCAAAATGGTCCTGGGTATGACGATAAACTGCATCCGGCAGCAAGGCCTCTGATTGGGAGGTTGTGAGATGCATAGAACCACCTCTTAATTGCTGTTGTTCCCAGGTCCACCCTGACCCGGAGTGGCGTAATGGTTAACAAGTTTGACTCGCCAGAACCTATTACAACTGAGTAGTGAGTTCGATCTTCACTAGGTATCCCATTCTTTCGGCCTCGTGCCATTCTTCTCGTCCCAGTTAGGTGATATTATTATTAAGTAAAAACTGTATTTATTAATCAGAAATAGAAAAGCATAGCACAATTCACTGACCTCCCTCCAATATTTGAGAAAGAATTAAAAAAATTTTGTACGTTTATAAACGTGCCGATTTTTGTATACGTGATACACGCTTGGGCGATCATGTCTCGAAAGAGACATGACTGACTGGGCAGAAGATTATCCCGCAGTAGGTTGCCATTGCTTTCTGTAGTAGACTGGTTGCCGACCAAGGCTATAGAACCCAATCTGTCCTGCTGTTTAACCCATAACTGGAAGGAAGAGACGGATTAATACCTTTCCCAAGGGTATTTGCGCGTAAGTGAATACAATGGATTCAACTGGAATTCGAACTCTACTCCCCGGTTTCTCATACCGAGCCGATATCCACTGTACCACAACGCACATCCTCAAATTTAAAACCAATTTACCTAAAATTCAATAAAGTACGTAGAATATTTTTATAATTTGTTAAGATTATTTGGTAGCTGAAAAATTATAAAAAGGTGCTCACGTTATATTCCTCAAATAAATTTTAAAGATATATCCACCGTATAAAAAAAAAAAACTGGATAAAATTCCATCTGTCAGTCAAGTTGTCAACACCTTAAATATCTACCACCAGGTTAAAAAATGCATTTCTACGATATTTTAAACTGAAAGTAATATTTGTTTCAAATCAGATTATTTAAACTTTAAATCAGCTAATATTCTTGAAATAAACTTTCATAAATGCATATTTTCTTTTTGAAAGATTTTAATAAAGAGAATTGCATTGCAACGGAAGATGGCTAAAACTGACGCTAAAATCAATATTAGAAATTACGAAACGAAAACTCCTAGTCAATTTAAATGTATAACCCGGATATAAGAGATCGGTATATAAGAGAAACTCGGGTATAAGATAGATTTTCTCTGGTCCCAAATAAAAGCCTGTGGTAATGTACATATAAAATAGACGAAACCCGGATATAAGAGAAATCCTGATATAAGAGAACGTATATCCGTTCCCGACAATTGGAGTAGATAGACTAAACATCGCCCGGTTTCACACTCCACCCATGTCTATTGAACAGGTGTAGGGGCTCATTCCTTGTTCCCTGTTTAGGATGTGTTTTCCGGCTTTCTTTTTTCCAATCTATTCACTCTTACGTAACCCTCTGCACACCAGTGGCCTTACCGCCTTGTTCGGGGTAATATGATTAAAAAAAAAAAACCTCTCTTAAATCAGGGTTACACTAAAATACCGCAAAGTATTTTGCTTATCGGAAATATTAAATCTAATCTATTGAAATTAAAACTAAAAGCTTCAAGAAATATTTTTCGTTTTAAAAAATTTATTCAAAACTTAGGTATCACATTTCTGTGGAGGTACCTACAGTAAATTAGTGTTAATAAAATATGTATGGTAGTCTACTTTTTGCTGAAATAAGTTTCTGTGAAATTGCTAATGTTTTTCTCCCTGTTGATTGTTGTCTACTACTGGTAATATTCTGTGAAATATTTTACTTATTTGTGGGTACTTTAATTGTCTATAAATTTATTCACATTTAATGTACTTATTGCTTTATATCACGTTGATTTATTTATATGTATCAATATTCATTTATATGTATTCATATTTATATGTATCAATATTCATTTATATGTATTCATATTTATATGTTTCAATATTCATTTATATGTATTCATATTTATATGTATCAATATTCATTTATATGTATCAATATTCATTTATATGTATCAATATTCATTTATATGTATCAATATTCATTTATATGTATCAATATTCATTGGTACAAATGTACCAGTATTTCTTTTCTGCTTTGGCAAATTTATTTACGTTTCCTTTGACGGTTAAAGCTACAATATGTGATTTCATACTTTATTTGTTCATTTTCCCCTTACTTTAAAATATATTTTAATAAATATATTTCTATTATGATGAAACATATCAATTTATTTTTTAACAAATTAACCTTGTAAAATAAGGGGCGCCTTATGTCGGTGCCTTCACTCATTTTCGATAACTAACTTTTAAATTGAATTTTTAAAAATAAAGTTTTCTTGAAACTTATTTTAATTTTAATTGAAATTAAATAAAATTCACTATTTCCAATAAGCAAAATATTCTGTTGTATTTCAAACATAAATTATATTGATGGGAATATAAAGTTTTGAGATTTTTCAATTTTTTTTTTTTCGGCCATTTTTAAGCGTTCAGCACATTTGTAAACAGAAGTTACTTTTTTAAAAACCTTGCAAAATAAAATATACATCTGTGACACATTTTTTTTTTTTGAAAATTAGCAAATTTAAAGTTAAATTAATCTGATTTACACAAATATTTCTTATTTATAGTATGAAACTTAGAATAAAACTATTTCTTAATCACAGAGTTGAACTTTCCGACCTGTCCGCCGTATTTGAAATGTGTTAACAGATGCGAGATAAGATAAGTGTAAGGCAATCACAAATCACATAATTGTAAAAAAAAAATTTTCTGGTACGTGGAAGCAACACATGACCTTTTAATGTACACATAGAAATTACCATACAAAAAATTCAAATACACAAAAAACGAACTGAAATTATTTTTAAATACAATGGCTAGATGATTTGTATTAAACTTTTCAATTTTCGATTAGTAAATATAGTTTTCACTTTATAACCTACCAACCTAAGTCTTAGAAATATATTTAAAATATTTTTGAAACTTTATAAATTATGATTTAAAAACCAAAAATGAAAACAATTATTTGAAAATTTCATTATTAATCGAAAAATTGTTTTTCTTAAGATTATAATGTCTGAAATTTATATTATTTATTAACTTATCAAATTAAATAATGTCATAGTTTTATTGTATTTTTTATTTTACTATTCGGAGCAGGTTTTCGGTAAAAGGGGTTAAATGGTTTAAAAAAATAATAATACATGATTTACATTCCCCAGTGAGTCCTGCGTTTAAATAATAAAACCATTTTTGCCTTCTTTTATGTGCCTTGGCCTTTCAGGACGTAGGCGAACATAGCTTTCCACATTTCCCTATCCCTGGTGGCTCTTCTCACACTTTCTCTTGTTACACCACACAAACCCCGTTCTGTCATCCACCTGCTCAGGCCCTTTAAATATGTTATCCGCTGCTTTCCCCTGTTTCTTTTTCCCTCTATCTGGCCTGTTAGTATCAGGTTCTCTAAGCCCTCCTTCCTCATTGCATGTCCCAGAAATTTTAGCTGTCTCTTCCTGATGCTCAGTATTAATTTCCTTTTCGTTTCCATTCTTTCCAAAACCTCATCATTGCTCACATGCTCGATCCATGATATCTGCAAAAACCACATTTCCCTTGCTTCAAGTTTTTCCTTCATCTTTGTTGAGATTGTCCAGCATTCACTGCTATATTGAAGAACTGACATCACATAGCAATCCAGTACACTTTTCTTTGTTTCTAGTGAAATTTTTCCTGTCTTTTAATACTATACTCAACTTCTGGAATGCTTGATTTTAGTATCCCCCCCCCCCGTGTTTGGCATTTTGGGCTGCTCTTTTTGTTGATGACCATGCATTCGGTTTTCTTGCAGTTTATTTGTATTCCTTTCTTGTCACTCTCTTCAGCTACCTTCTGTAGGAGGTCTTGTAGTTTCCTTTCCGTGTCTTCAATCAGCACTGTATCATCTGCGTACCTTATGTTGTTCAAATTGTGGCCTCCGATGACAAATCCTGGCATCTTGAAATTTCTTTTTATAAAATAATGATTTCGAAAATAATTTAATTTATTTATGACTAAGTCCTGAAAGTTTCGTTAAAATCCGACAATTATTTTATTTTTGCAATAATTTCTAAATTAATGTTTGTCACCGGAAAAAAATGAGTTATGTAATATTACGTTTTCCATTGTAAACTCTCGTAAAAATTTGGTTCCCCGCTAGCGAAAATAAAAAGATTTTACCAAATTTTCGAACGTGTTAGAAAGGATTTAGAAAATTTTTAAAATAATTAAAAATTACTTTGATCTTTCCTCTATAATAATAACAAAATCATTTTGATGGGAAAAGTTCGTTTTTATTTTGGAGCCGTTTTTCTTCATACTATACTGTTTTTTCAGCGATTTCGTGGCGGTACCTAGAGGGTACGTGTTATGCGAAGGCAAATAGGGTACCTACTTTTAGAGAATATTATAGTTAAAATGAACACTATTTGCTTCATACAGGATTGAACCGCCTGACTTATGGTTCATTTTTACTATAGGACACTTGTAATTGAAACCATTATGTGATAAAGTCTTTTGTTTGACGATACTTCAATGATTAATTTGCTTTTAAATTAAGACGACAGTATTTTGTAGTTTAAGTTTTTCACAAAGCTGAACTCGTTTCTGTTCATCTTTTGAAAAGATCTTGACTGCTATTATTATTTTTTAATTTATATTTACTTTGATTTTTTTTATCTTGACAACACCAAAAATCCGAGTCCGTAGTTAAGTGATTAAAAAATTCTCCTATTCAACTTCCTCGTACTTGTTGAAACTTGTCAAAATAGAAATCTCGCTGTTCGTCGTCTTACGCCATGTACTTTATATATATATATATATATATATATATATATATATATATATATATATATACAACAGGATCGATTATGTTTTCCCAACCAACAGCTTCTTACCAACAACTTGTATATAAAGGATTAATGGATTTTAATCCGGCATTAATTTTATTAGTATAAACGTCTATTTTAGTAGATGTTCCTATTTGAAGACAAACAAGTTATATTCATTCAAACGGTGAAATTAATGTCCACTAGCTTAGACACAGAAAGTCTTATTAAAGAAAATAAATATTTCGGCTTTCATGAGACTCTATGTTTATACCGATGAATATGAATTTCCTTTTCTCTTCTATGTCCCGCATCCCTACAGGACGTGGTGATTGTGGCTCTCTACAGTTTCCTATCCTTTATACTTCTTAGCCATGTATTTTTACCATTCCTCAAACTCTCTGTTCTGCCATCCATTCCCGTAATCAGGTAGTTGGCCCGCTGTTTTACCCTATCCCTTGCACCTTCTATATATTTTTTAAGTGAATTAATAATTTTACAGTTTGGGAAAAAAAAACAGAGTTATTCACTGAAACGCGTGTATCCACTAAAATGAGTTTCATAGAAAAATACAAGGTGTCCATAAAATTCATGTGTAATTATTTTTATTTCAAATACAAATAAAGTTATTAATTAAAGTGCACACGGACTTTATGGAAATAATCCAAGTAGTCATGAGGGGAAAGGTACGAAAAAAAAAAGAACAATCACTTTGAATAGGCTATCCACTATTTTGATCCTGATATACATCTTATTAAATGAACGTCATTCATGAAAACAGTAAATGCTGTCTTTACAAGGGTGTGCTGAAAAGTTATCGTCTTGATCCACTTACCTTTGTCTGATCAAATGACCAAACATCTTAGCGTTTTTTGTTTTTTTGTTTTTTGTTTTTTTGGGGTTTTTTTTTTTTGTTTCTTGTTTTGTTTTTTTGTTTTTTTTTTGTTTTTTTTTTTTGTTTTTTGCCGATCATGTAAGGCTGAAAAGTGACTTTAAGGCAATGGATTTGTTAAATTTATTAATCCGAATGATTTTATCACTTTAACCGTCTATTTTTAGTGTATATCGATATTTCGATAGTCACTCCGTTTCTTTATTTAAATAGCATATTCATTTATTTTCGTCTACCGGCCTGAATATTCGAGAAATCTGATTAAACGAGTGGGCCCGTACCGTCAAAAAATGACGGCGAAATATTTATATCGATATGCCGTTTAAAATGACGACAACATATATACTGATGTAACTACTATTGAGTATCTTACGTTAAGACATAAGAAACAAAAATTCAAATACCCCCCCCCCCGTGCGTGACAGATCTATATACATAAAGACACAACGGGGATATATATATATATATATATATATATATATATATAATATTCATCACTATTCGACGATATAATTATGCAAAAATGTAAAATAAGATTGTTAAAGAGCAAACACGCGGCAAGAGCTTTCATAACTGGTAGTAAAGAAAATAGACTTAGCCGACGTTGCCTCGCTATTGTTTCTTTCTCCCATGATTGTGACAGAAGGGATATATTGGAGTAGATAGATCTATCTATCGTCCGGTTCACACTCCACCCACGTCTATTGAACAGGTTAAGAGGCTCATCCCTTGTTCCCTGTTTAGGATATGGTTTCCAGCTTTCTCTTTTCCAATTTTTCACTATTACGTAGCCTCCTGCACATCAGTGGCGTTACCGCCTTGCTCGGGGTGATACGATTAAAATATATATATATATATATATATATATATATATATATAGCCTTTTATTATAATGGAGAGTATAAACATATGTGCTCTCCGACAGAATCCGAAACCTACACTCCACCCCCACTCGAGCTGCGCTAACCGTAAACTCCTTTAGGAATCGGGATATTTGTGATGTCATATCAGAGAAATCTCTGGTCAGTTAGTCCAGAATAATGATTTTCACTGTCTTCTTCACTATCTATGAATTTTTAAATCAATGTCCAATTTACCTCTCGTGTGATAAAAAAAAAAAATGAAATCTCGGCAAAGATATTTCTCGCACGATACTTTATCATTCCCTTCAAGGCAATCCTTCTCCCGCTGTCTTCGTCACCATCTTGAAATTATCTGGATTCATTCTCTGATTCATCGCCAGAATATGAAAAATTCAGATTTGCCACGCGTTATATCAACTGCTATTTCTAAATACACAATGTCTCACAAATACGTTCCCGATAGGCAATCGGCCTTGCAAAAAGTATAACGCAACACAAGACGTTACGTTCCATAAACGCGTATCATGACTTAAAATTAGTGAAATTTCCGGTCCCTTGTGTCTTTCTCTGTAATAGAAAATGAAGTTGGCTTTTAAGAAAAACTGACCGTGAAATTTAAAACAGTCGCTCTGATGAATATTACTACTTACTAGAAATACTCGTGAACATTTCACGGTTATTTTATTTAAATTTTCTGATGAATCATAATGATTAAGTTAATGATTTATGGCGAGTTCTACGATAATAAAATATCTGGAGAAATCCCGCTATCACATTGCAATAATAATGATGATTAAGAATGTTGTTTACTATTCTAAGAAGAGGGTACAAATGAAAAGGTTTGAATTTGACAATTCTTACTATTGTCTCTGATTTATGTCTGTTCCGTCTTTGCACGCGATCAAAACGGAATTTATAAGGTATGAGAGAGAGAGAGAGAGAGAGAGAAACAGGTGATGTCACCACCTGTTTCTCTCTCTCTCTCTCTCTCTATCCTCTCCGCCACCTTTCTCACTTTTCTCCACACACATTCTCTCTCGCACTCTCTCTCTCTCTCTGTGCCCATCTCTATTCACGCACACACACACACACACACATCCTTTCTTTCGTTCTTTCTCCCCACCCTCGTACAAATACACTCTCTCTCTACGTCCCTTCTTTTTCATACTGTGTCCCCCCATACTCTGCGCCCCTTCTCTATCTCTATATAAATATATATATATATATATATATATATATATATATATATCTTTTCCATGTGACCAAAATGGAATAAGTTCTAGGTACTGGCAGGAGAACACTCTCACTCACTCACTCTCTCTTTTTCTCTCTCTCTCTCTCTCTCTATTTGCATTTTCTCTCTTTCTCTGTGTTTTCTTCTTTTTCTCTCTCTTTCTGTGTTTGTTTCTCTCTCTCTCTCTCTCTCTCTCTCTCTCTCTAAGTAGCATATCTATATCTTTTTCATGCTATCAAAATAGAATAGTTCCTTATTCCTTATGTATTGGTAGCGCGTGCTAACAAAGGGAGAGACAAGCAGAATTATAAGATAGTGATTATCAAAAACTGAACGTTAAATGTTGGTTTGTTTTTGTTTCCTGTTGATCTTTTGTAGAGCAGGGGGGGGGTCGTAAGTACTGTAAAAGACGTACATGACCGAAGTTTATTTCAAAAACAAACAAAAAAAATTAGGGGAGGTCCCTTAATAGCTGTACTTAGTTATTTTGGTGGGCTTTCCGCCAGTTTGATAAGGTCACTGACTGCGCCTTGAAAATTGCACGGGAGAATATCTCCTAGCTGACCCATTCTATAAAATGACTCCGTTCCGAATAAAAAGAGCTGAGATAAAGAAAAAAATAGACGGGATTTAAAATAGGAAAAAAAGGGACACAAAACATGAAAGTGGTGACAGGAGAAAGATAAGGATGTTGCTGTGGAGACCCTAGCGGTCTGTTTTATTTCTGCATTTTAATATTTAATAGGCTCGTTTCTTTGTTCAAAGGAAGTGGACGTCAGGGTAGAATGTAATCGGAAACTAAGCGTACAGCTGTAAATGAGAATAAGACAATATAACAAAGACTGTTTAGCAGACACGTAAGTACAGATAAGTTTATATAATGACAGCTCATCAGAAATCGATAACATTGAGCCCTCATGCGATGAAGTTATTTAGTGCATTTTTCTTTTTTCTATCTTAATAACTTGCAAAGGTAATTTTCCTTCGTCGGAGTAGATTAGTTTTAACGAGTCTAACCAACTCGGAAGAAACCTCTAAATTGAATTTTCTCTTCTCTCAATTGTGGCACATTCAGAATAATGCACTCAGTGTAATTTTTCTACTCTCTCTCTCTCTCTCTCTCTCTCTCTCTCTCTCTCTCTCTCTACATTTATCACTCGCTCTAACTCTTCGCCTCTTCTCTCTCAATCTTTCTGCATCTGTTTTCTCCCACGCACATTCTCGCTCTTCTTCTCTCTGTCTCTCTCAGACTCTCTCCTTTGTTTTCTTTCTCCGTACCCCATCTTTATACACACGTCCTCTTTCGTCCCTTTTCTGTCCACCACACAAATACACTCTCTCTGCGTTCTTTTTCTCTCATATTCCCCCCTCTCCCTCTCTCTCTCTCCTTGTATCTTCTCTCCCATACTCCCTCTCTCTCTCCTTGTATCTTCTCTCCCATACTCCCTCTCTCTCTCCTTGTATCTTCTCTCCCATACTCCCTCTCTCTCTCTCCTTGTATATTCTCTCCCATACTCCCTCTCTCTCTCCTTGTACCTTCTCTCCCATACTCTCTCCCCTTTTATCTTCTCCTCAATACTCTCTCTCCCCTTTTACCTTCTCTCTAATACTCTCTCTCCTTGTACCTTCTCTCCCTCTGTCCCTTCTTTTTCATACTCTTTCTCCATTCTCCCCACAACTCACACACACACACACACACACACACACACTCTTTCTCTACACCCCTTCTCCAACACGCGCCCTCTTCCATTGTGTGTGTGTGTGTGTGTGTGTGTGTGTGTGTGTGTCTCTCTCTCTCTCTCTCTGCGTCCCTTCTCTCTCTAATTCTCTTTTTCTCTCTTTCATGTATCATATATGCAATTGGATTGTCTCAAAAATACTGAGATATATAATGAAACTTACTTCCGTTCTCCTCAACCCTCCTCAAAAGCGCGCATAATGTAATTGAGTAAATTTCTCATCAACTTGTAACACAGAATATAGTTGTCCCGATCCAAAAGACCAGGACTTTTACATGGTGTAATTATGTTAATAAAGAACCACAACAGTTTTCTGCCTTAGTAATTTTGTTGTTTTCTTTTTTTGGCAGGTCTCAACTTTGCAGTATTTCGTGATGACAAAGGCAATCCCCATGCGCTTGACGCGTACTGCCCTCATTTGGGTGCTCACCTGGCTGTCGGGGGCAGAGTCTTTGGCAACTGCATCGAGTGTCCTTTCCATGGATGGCGATTCCGAGGGGACGACGGCAAATGTACTTATATTCCCTACTCCGACAAAAGTAAGTTTTGCTCATTATTTACTTATGTGAGTGCAGTATCCAAGGCCAAATGTGGATTGGAAGATTGTTTTGCGCCTGATTTGAAAATCATTTTTTTAAGTTCAGCTTAGAATTTCACAAGGCTAGAGTAGTTTAGTATTTAGTAAGGATTGAACTTTACGCTATTTAGTTGGCTTACATGCCAACCGTTGCACGACGGTATGACTGTAATTCAGTATTTAACGAAATTGCCGTCTTAGACGCATAGTTTATATCGAGGAACAATCGCTCGCTGCACTTCTATTCAGGTTTCTTTATATTTCAGTTGCAAGGTCCCTACTCACTTTATTTATGCATTTGGTGCAATGTAATATTTACATGGCTTTGTATCTTTTGTCTTTCGTTGCTTCGTGTTTAATTTTTTTGGTTTGTTTGTTTTTGGAATTTTTTTGTTGCTTTTTTTTTTTTTTTTCGGGGTGGAGGGGGTTGTTTTTTGCTGCAGCGATGTTTTCTTTGTTTTTTATGTTGTTTTTTTCGTAATTAAATATGTATATCAAAATTCACCTAATATATACTGTGAATACGATGTTAAAATGGCTTTCCAAAATAGAACACTTCGAGCGGCTATTATTTTTGTATCAGCCTAATAGCAACTAAACAGCGCATGAAGATAGAACATATACACAGATTGTGGTTTTTTTCGTATTTTTTCCGTTTTATTTCTCTGCTTTTTGTGTCGTTTATCTTTTTTATTCTGTTGTATCGTTTGTTTATGTTCGGTCATCTATACCAAAAAGATTATGTATAACCCGGATATAAGAGAAATCCGGATATAAGATATTTTATATGGTCGTAAATTAGAGCCTGTGGTAATGTACAGTATAACCCGGATATAAGATACCCTGATATAAGAGATATTTCCTTTAGTCCCAAATTATAGCCTGTGGTAATGTATATAAAATGACTAAACCCGGATATAAGATAACATTTATCCGGTCTCGACAACTCTCTTATATCAGGGTTACACTGTATTTAACAGTGAATCAATAAACAAGAGTTGAATTAAGTGGAAACACAGGAAGTGTTTGAAGTTTTGCGCCAGTTTGTTAAGCTTAGTAAACCTGTGGTGATACCGACCGAGCAAAAGCGATGGACCTGATGTTTGCTCTATACCGACCAAAAAGCAAATGAACAAAAGTCGCCGTTGCACATCTGAGTTCGCGCAGATGTTCCGGCTGAAAAATTAAAAATTTATCAAATTTTCATTTCGCGAGCCTGCGCGAATTTTATTTACCAGCCAATGGGAAGCCCAGAATCAGGTACAAGTGTGAAATCCCAAAACGCGCTGTTTTGATCCAAAAAGCAGATATAAAAAGCCGAGACAACAAGCACCCAGCAGAGACCAACGAGAAGAGTGTAATTAATATCCCCTTAACTTAAGTCGAGCAGTTACTACTCTTGCCTCTTTCTTCTCAAAAGTATTTACTGACCTAAGGAGCGACTACTTCAAAGACATTCCTCACATACCTCCGCTCATCACATTCCTAAGCACTAATTATCTTTTCCAGCATTATTATTTGCCATGAATATTTAACCTCCGTTAGACCTATTTCTTTAATTGTAAAAACGTTAATTGATATATATATTATATATATATATATATATATATATATATATATAAATGCTATTTCCAACTCAATTTGCTTTTCTTGATTTTATAATCATTTTATGACTTATAGTGGGCTATCTACCACAAGGCCAAATTCCGTTAACCTGCAACAATATACAACTCTCTTCACTAGAACGGACTCCCACTACTAACGGGAAAACAATAAGTAACCCACTATAAACCTTAATAAATATTAAGTTGTTACAATAATAATGGCCGATTTTGGAAACAATTTTATTCTTTAAAAATTAACTGAACTGTAGAATTGTTGAAATTAGTCAAAATATGAGCCTTGAGCATCTATGCACCTCCGCCATCAATCGACATGAATATTTATTCTTCGTTGATAAAAACATTACCTCCTATCCAACGAAACCTTTGAAAACTGATTCAACCTCTAGTTTGAGCCTTAGTTTGACCATTTTAAGAATGTATTTAAGTGCTTAAAAATGATAATCAGTGGGTGAACGATCAGGAGAATATGGAGGATGTGGTAAATTCTCGTATCCCAAGTCTGTGAGTTTTTGCAACGTCATTCTTGCAACATGTGGCCACGCATTATCGTGAAGCAGAATTAAACCACGTCGATTAACCAATGCAGGTCTCATTTTTTGCAGGCGTGCATGCATTTCAGCAAGTTGATTGCAGTAATGCTCTGATTGCTTCCAGGAAGCTGTAGTGGATAAATCAATTGCAGACCACGGTCATTTTTTTCTGATTCAACTTTGGCTTTGGAAAATGTTTGGATACTCATCACGATCAAGCCATTGACCTGATCGTTTACGGTTATGATAAAGGATCCACTTTTCATCACAAGTGACTATTCGGTCAAGAAAGGGATCATTGGTGTTACGATTCATGGTAATCAAACGCACTTCAAAGCGCTTAAGGTTTTGATTTTAATTGGGATCCAGATGGCGTGAGACTGTTGCATTGCTGACACCAATGATCTGAGACATTTCTCTGACACTTTGATGTGGGTTTTATTTTTTCTTTCAACGCTCCTGACAGTGAAATCTTAAGTCTTTTTACCAAAAAAGAATGTGCTTCAAATATGTTATCCGCTGCTTTCCTCTGTTTCTTTTTCCCTCTATCTGGCCTGTGAGTACCAGGTTCTCCAAGCCCTCCTTCTTTTAACTTTGACCAACTTGGTTTGTTTCTTAACCTCTCCCCTCACACTTGTCGTGCATTGTAACTCTGTTGTCGTTGGCAATTTGGATCACGTTGTAAGCGTACTGTTTGTTGATATTTCCTTTGACTCGTTCATTAAGCACGAACACCTATTCACAAAACTTCTGATGCCAACATACTGATTGGGATTTATTTTGTGATTTATTTTTTTCTCTCAGTGCTCCTTACAGTTAAATCTTTAGTCTTCTTACCAAAAAAAATGTGCTTCTCAAGTTATTTAGTAGGTGGGGGTGAAAACAGCCATGAAGGATTTTGTGCTTTCTCGTAAATACAAAATAAAGCGACGATATTTTCCATGGTTCACAACAACACATTCAACAAGCATAGCTCGTTGGAATCATTTTCTCTGACTATATAACCGTCATAACTCTGATCACTACAGACGTCTGTTTATGTTCGCTCGTAATAAGTGCAAATGTTTTCTTAAAGAGGCTATTTATTTTTTTTTTTCATTTTTTTTTTCTTGATATTTTTGTCTTCATATTTTTGTCTTTTTTATTATTCTGCCCGGCTCAGAAATTGAACACAGAATTATTTTAACATATTTACGAACTTGTAGTGAACAAAATAAGATAATTCATTGATTTTGTTAGAAATAAAAAAAAAAGACTCGAATTTACAAACTTTGCTTAGCACACACAAAACTCGTGAAATTTCAAACCTTGATGCGAAATGTTTTTCGGCCAATAGAAAACTAGGAAACATATTTTAAAAAATTCAAATAATCTTCAATTATCAGAAACAAATTCTTTTTATGGACCCTTTTCGCGATCCGACGTGAAGTTTGTTCGTCGTCTAATAGAAAGGCCAGAATCACATCCGGGAGTGAATTCCTAAATGACCTTTTCGAGCACCACAAACGAAATAAAAGACGGAGCAAGTTCGACTGTTGCTAGAGAGTGTAATTAACATGTCCCTTGACAAACGTCGAGAGATCGCTGTTATTACCTCTCTCTTTCTCTCTCACTTTTTTCCACTTCATCGTTCACTCGTCTACCTTTTCTTATAGTTGGTAACCAAACGGAACCCTTTAAGACTGAGCGATTACTTCAAAGACATCCCTACACAACGATAACGCTCATACATACATGCATACATACACACAAGTTACTATTACGAACTCTCGATACCCTTAACTTCTTATTACCGTTTCTCATTGAACAATCTACCAATTCATATAATTTTTTTTTATTAATAAATTTCCATTTAAACATACAGAAGGTATACTTTTATTCTTCCGCAAATCTACTTGCTGATAACAATCTGATAATTCTGATAAAACCTAAGTTGTGAGGACGTCGGTTATGTTTGTAAATTGGCCTTGTACCAGACATGGCTGACCGTCTCTACAGCTCTACAGCTACAGTGGTGACCTCCTACTACCACAAACTAACGTTTTAATCTACTAAGATTGAGACAACTCAGTGCGGAGAACTTGGAATTCTAAGGCAGCGTGCAATTGAACTTTATGAAAAAAAAAAAAAAAAAAAACGCGGCTAATAACTGAACAGTATTAAATTAGAATCCCCCCAGAGCGTGAAGAATTGACCCCCTGAAGTAAAATAAAGGATTCTGTTCTCTTTCTTTCTTTCATTGCGTCACTTTCTCTTTCTTTG
Organism: Ascarosepion bandense; assembly: GCA_037127315.1. Taxonomy (NCBI): domain Eukaryota; kingdom Metazoa; phylum Mollusca; class Cephalopoda; order Sepiida; family Sepiidae; genus Ascarosepion; species Ascarosepion bandense. The sequence continues at coordinate 262,339 of JBBBDQ010000761.1, read as the reverse complement.
TAACACACTGTCTCTTTCTCTCCTCGTGACACATTCCCTCTTTCTTTCTTTCCTCGTGACACATTCCCTCTTTCTTTCTTTCTTTCTTTCTTTCCTCGTGACACATTGTCTCTTTCTTTCTTTCTTTCTTTATTTCTTTCTTTCTTTCCTCGTGACACATTGTCTCTTTCTTTCTTTCTTTCCCCGTGACACATTCTCTCTTTCTTTCTTTCCTCGTGACACATTCTCTCTTTCTTTCTTTCTTTCCTCGTGACACATTCTCTCTTTCTTTCTTTCTTTCCTCGTGACACATTATCTCTTTCTTTCTTTCTTTCTTTCCTCGTGACACATTCTCTCTTTCTTTCTTTCTTTCCTCGTGACACATTCTCTCTTTCTTTCTTTCTTTCCTCGTGACACATTCTCTCTTTCTTTCTTTCCTCGTGACACATTCTCTCTTTCTTTCTTTCTTTCCTCGTGACACATTCTCTCTTTCTTTCTTTCCTCGTGACACATTCTCTCTTTCTTTCTTTCCTCGTGACACATTCTCTCTTTCTTTCTTTCCTCGTGACACATTCTCTCTTTCTTTCTTTCCTCGTGACACATTCTCTTTTTCTCTAATTTGTATTTTTTGTGAGCACTAAAAACAATTGAAGAAACCTATTTTTATGTAATTTAATAATTTTAGTCGCTGTAATATGTTGGTGCAGCTATAATTTTTATAAGCACAGTATATGAAATCATTTAACAGTTTATCGATAAGTATTCAATGTGTTGGCCATTTTAATATGAAGCTGGGGTTTGCAAACTAGACTTAGATTTAAGTTATTTGGTCATAATAATTGCACAAATGATGTTGGAATTGCTTCTCAAATGTTTTAGCAATCATATTTTAGTTCAAGACAACCAAAATAAGAAACCATTAAAGATTGAATTCTCAACCAAATATTTGAAAAGAACCGATTAGAAAAACACTGATTTCAAACATCCACTTTAGCGAATAAGAAAGAGGCTACTTGAAAAATGATAAAGAAATTGTTTCAGATTGTAGCGTCGTCTTATGAATTTCTCAACTTTTCATATACAACTTTTAAATCAATCCATATTTTTATTCTCATTTTTTTTTTGTTTTGTTTGCAAAAAGAAACAATTATGGACAGCGGTCCTGGGTATGACCGTAAAAGGCCTCTGATTGGGAGGTTGTGAGGAGCCTGGAACCACCTCTTAATTGCTGTTGCTGTGGTTCCCAGGTCCACCCTGAGCCAGAGTGGTAGCACTTGTTAGGGTCTCAGCAATGGGTAAATAGTTAACCCTTAAACCGGGGTCAAAATGCTATGAAAGTATATACCAACAAAACTTTTTTTTAATGAAAAATGTTTCCAACAAAATTTTATTTGAATGAAAAATGTTTCCAACAAAATTTTATTTGAATGAAAAATGTTTCCAACAAAATTTTATTTGAATGAAAAATGTTTCCAACAAAACTTTTTTGAATGAAAAATGTTTCCAACAAAATTTTATTTGAATGAAAAATGTTTCCAACAAAACTTTTTTGAATGAAAAATGTTTCCAACAAAACTTTTTTGATTGAAAAATGTTTCCAGCAACTGTGATTTAAAATAAAAATACGTTTGCGGCCTTAAATGACCCTTTAGATGTTGATAGGCCTTTAAACAGGAACAAATAAACAAACTATGGACAGACCAAAACACATATTATTATAATTTCTCTATAGAGCGGACATTTCGCAAACAGCCATCTTTTTAGAACGTTTAAGTAAATTTTTGTTTTTGTTGTTCAAGAGGGACATTAAAAGATAAAGATCGCGCTTCATGTTTCCTTGCTTTCTTGCTTCCTTCCTTGTTTGTGAAGATTGTTGAAAGAAAACAACAACTCGTAACGTTGTTAATTTATTTTCGGAAGTCTACTTTTAACGTCAAAAGGGGGCACTTCCTGAGGCTGGCCAGTTAACAGAAAAAATATCAGGCAAGATATTTATCACGGTTAACAACTCTTACTTGACTCCAATCTCTCTCATTATCTCTCTCTATCACTCTCAGATAACGCAGCTACACACATTTCTCTCTCTCTCTCTCTCTCTCTATATATATATATATATATGTGAGCGTTTCTACGTACATCTCTCTCCCGCTGAACGTTTCGACACACACTTACCTCTCTCTCTCTCTCTATATATATATATCTTTCCTTCTCTCTCTCTATATATATATATCTTTCCTTCTCTCTCTCTCTCTATATATATATATATCTTTCCTTCTCTCTCTCTATATATATATATCTTTCCTTCTCTCTCTCTCTATATATATATCTTTCCTTCTCTCTCTCTCTCTCTATATATATATATATATATATCGTTCCTTCTCTCTCTCTATATATATATATCTTTCCTTCTCTCTCTCTCTCTATATATATATATATATCTTTCCTTCTCTCTCTCTCTCTCTCTATATATATATATCGTTCCTTCTCTCTCTCTCTCTTATATATATATATATCTTTCCTTCTCTCTCTCTCTCTCTATATATATATATCGTTCCTTCTCTCTCTCTCTCTCTCTCTATATATATATATATCTTTCCTTCTCTCTCTCTCTCTCTATATATATATATATCTTTCCTTCTCTCTCTCTCTCTATATATATATAATCTTTCCTTCTCTCTCTCTCTCTCTCTCTATATATATATATATATATATATCTTTCCTTCTCTCTCTCTCTATATATATATATCTTTCCTTCTCTCTCTCTCTCTTTATATATATATTTTCCTTCTTTCTCTCTCTCTCTCTCTCTCTATCTATCTATATATATATATATATATCTCGTTCCTTCTCTCTCTCTCTCTTATATATATATATCGTTCCTTCTCTCTCTCTCTATATATATATATATATCTTTCCTTCTCTCTCTCTCTCTCTATATATATATATATATATATATATATATATATATATCTTTCTTTCCTCTCTCTATATATGAGATATATTCCACCCATATCTATTAAACGGGTGAAGAGGCTCATCCCTTGTTCCCTGTTTAGGATGTGGTTTCCAGCTTTCTCTTTTACAATCTTTTCACTCTTACATAGCCCCCTGCAGATCAGTGGCGTTACCGCCTTGCTCGGGGTGATATGATTAAAAAAATATATATCTCTTTATCTATCTATCTATCTCTCTCTCTCTCTCTCTCTCTATATATATATATATATATATATTATTCCCTTCTCTTTTTTTCTATATCTCTTTCCTTCTCTCTTTCTTTCTATATCTCTTTCTTTCTATATCTCTTTCCTTCTCCCTCTCTCTCTCTCTCTCTATATATATATATCTTTCCTTCTCTCTCTCTCTCTATATATATATCTCTCTCTTTCTTCTCTCTCTCTCTCTCTATCTATATATATATATATATATATATATATATATATATATCACAGTTTCTATGCACACTTCTAACGATCTCTTTCTGAAAGTTTCAAAGCATACCCCTCTTTTTCTTTCAACTTTTCTATACACACCTCTGTCTATTTCTCTCTCACTGATGGTTTCTACTCACATCTCTCTCTCTCTCATATATATATATATATATATATATATATATATATATAATGAACGTTTGTAAGCACACGTCGGTCACTCTATTTCTCTCTCAACGTTTTTATGCACACATCTCTCTTATTCTCTCTCTGAATAATTCTACATACCTCTCACTCTCTCAACGTTTCTTCGTTCACCTCTATTTGTTCATCATACACATATGGTTCTCTCTCTCTCTCTCTCTCTCTCTCTCTCTCTCTCTCTCTCTGAACGTGTCTATGCATCTTTCTCTTTTATTCTCTTAACGTTACTATGCTCTCTCTTTCTGTCTTTCTACACACACCTCTACCCCGCTTTCCGAACTTTTTTAAGCCCATCTCTCTTTCTGAACGTTTCAAAGCACCTCTCATTCTCTTTCTGTGAACGTTTCCACTCGCATCTCTCTCTCTCTCTCTCTCTTTCTTTATGTATGAAATTTTCTAAGTACACGACTTTCTCGCTGTTTTTCTCTGTCTACGTTTCTACGCACACCTTTCTGTTAATGTCTCTACTCACATCTCTCACCCTCTCTTTATATGTATATAAACGTTTCTGAGAACACGTCTCTCACTCAACGTTTCTACGAACACCCATTTCCATTTTCTTTTTCTTTCTTTCTCTAAACGTGTATATGCAACTCTCTCTTTCGTTCTTTTGCGCACCTCCCTACAAATGTTCCTACGCATCTCACCCTCTAAATATTTCTGCAACATCATTCTCATTCTAAACATTTCTACGCGCACACCTCTTACAGTTTCTACGCGCGCGCACCTCTGTCTCTCGCCGTTTCTACGCGCGCGCACCCTCTGTCTCTCGCCGTTTCTCCTCTGCGCGCGTGCACGCAGCTTCCTCTGACCGTTTCTCCGCGCGCTCACGTCTGTCTATATATGTCTCTCCAACAGTTTTGTTCCCTCTACTTCAACGTTTGTACCAACACCTCTCTCTCTCTCCTTGAATGTTTTATGCACAAATCTCTTTCATTCTCTCTCTCTCTCAACGTTTCTCCCCACCTCTTCCTCCTTCTCTCAATATTTCTATGTACACCATCCTCTACCTCTGATTTTACGTACATCTCTCTCTCTGAACGTGAATAAACACCACTCTCTCTCTCTCTCTCTCTTAACGTTTCTACATACACATCTCTCTCTCTCTCTCTCTCTCTCAACGTTTCTGCCACTCTCTTTCTAATTGTTTCTACGCATATCTGGACGTTTCAAAGCACATCTCTCTCTCTCTCTCTCTCTCTCTCTCTCTCTGAATGTTTGTGCGCACACCTCTCTCTCTCATATATATATATATATATATATATATAGTCTGCGGATGACTATAGTATTTACGTTCTCACACTCTGAGCACTCTGGAAGAATGGGAGGCATTGAAAACAGTAGCTACTTCGGCATATACGCATCGCTCATTCAATAATGTTTGTCCAGTCTTTTCACTCTTTTCTTTATTTTTTATTTTTTCAATTGGAGTAGATAGACTAAACTATCGCCCGGTTCACACTCCACCCACGTCTTTTGAACAGGTGAAGAGGCTCATCCCTTGTTCCCTGTTTAGGATGTGGTTTCCGGCTTTCTCTTTTCCATTCTTTTTACCCTTACGTAGCCCCCTGCGCATTAGTGGAGTTATCGCCTTGCTTGGGGTGATACGATTAAAAAAAAAAATTAGAGCACTCTGGCTATTGGGCGTGTATAATTATATACGCGCTAAAAAGTCTACCTTCTTCTACCGAACGCTCGTAGCCCAGAGGTAGAATCACCGACTGACGCCAATTCGGTCGGGTTTCAATCCTGGGTAAAAAAAGCTATCGTAGTCTAACCGTACTGATGAGCTGTGATACAGCGAAACAGATCTGTTTGCGGATGACTATATATATATATATTTCTGTGCACACCTCTCTCTCTATCTCTCTCTCTCTCTCTCTCTCTCTGGATATTTCTATGCACCCCCCTCTCTCTCTCTCTCCTCTCAGCGCCTATACGCATTTTTCACTCTCTCTCTCAACATTTCTAATCACACCACCCAATCCCTCTCTCTCTTTATGCACACCTTTCAATTTCTCTCAACGTTTCGGCGCACATTTCGTTCTCTCCGTTTTTACGCACATCTCCCTCACACTCGACTTTTCTAAGCACACCTATCTCTCCAAAGTTTCTACGAACACCTCTCTCTCTCTCTCTCTCTCTCTCTCTCTCTCTCTCTCTGAACCTTTCTGCACACCTCTATCTCGCTCTCTCAATGTTTCTACGCACATTTTTCTCTCTCTTTCTCGCTTTCATTCTGACCCTTTATAAACACTCTCTCTCCATGTGCCTATGCACCTCTCTCAACATTTCTAAGCAAACCTCTCTGACGGCAACGTTTCTACACATACCGCCTCTCTCTCTCTCTCTCTGCGTTTCTACACACTTTTTCTTCTCTCTGAATCATTCTACTCACACACTTACTCTCTCTCTCTCTGATTTTTTATGCACACACTCTCTCTCTTCACCACCTCTTCAAATATAGATACGCATATGTAAATACACTCAGCTCCGAGAATTTAGCTTTTTTCTAGATTATTTTCTATTGAGTTTCCCAGTTCTTTTCATCAATTGGTCATCCCCCCTTCAGAATTGGTCCCATTGAGACAAGACCTGTTTATTTTCCTTGCTTTCTTACCCCATCCCTTTTTCTTATTTTTCCAACAAGTTTTCGATTTCTGCTTTTTGTACATTGTTTTTGTTTGTTTTGTTTTTTCGTTTTTTGTTTTTTTTTTGGTGGGGGGGGTTAATATATATAAATAGGTGTACTAAAGACTAACTGAACGAACAGCACACGGATTTGAAGGGTGGGAGTTAAATTAGGAACTTTTCAGCGTCCCACATATGTTGCGATATAATTTAATTTATCACATTTTGTTTCTTGTCATTCTTTTTCAGTTCCTGAGGTTGCTCGGGTGAAATCCTGGCCCATTCAAGAGGCCAACGGTTGGGTTTACCTGTGGTATCATGCCGAAGGTATTGACCCCACGTGGACAATACCTGAAATCGAAGAAGTGATGAAAGGTGATTGGGTCTACAAAGGAAGAACTGAACATCATGTCAATGCACATATCGAGGTAAGGATTACATACAAACGTTTTTTTGTTTTTTTTTTAACTAAATGAAAATTATGAGTTATTGATCAATATGCCGTCTAGATTTGTTTTTTTATTTACTACATATCTCTTTATTTAATTCTGTATTTTGTATCTGATGAATTTGGCAAAAATAGTGTGTCAAACAGATTCCTTTTTTAAGCCATTCATGAAGTCACTATCGTTTCTAAATTTTGAAGGTTTATGTCCGTATCACATTCAAACACAGGTTAATGTACGATCAAAGTTAAGCAACGTCGTGTCTGGTCAGTATCTAGATGTGTGAACACTGGAAGAATAAAAGGTGCTGTAAGTTTGAATGTGTGAGTGGTGCAATGGATAACGCCTTTTAATTGGAGATCGGAGAGTAGAGTTCCAATTTCAGTCGGGTTGGGTATATTAAAGAGATATCGATTGACCTTGGTGGCAGCGTTCTCAACAGGAGGATTAAAAATTTTACTCCAAGGGGTGTCGCAAAACAAATTTGCTCTGGTAGCAAAAAGATGTCTTGTAGTTTGAAGATTCTTGCCTAATCAATCACTTAAGTGTCAGACGTGATACATGGTTGGACGATCATGTCTTGAAAAAGACATGACTAACTGGGCAGAAGATTATCCCGCAGTAGGTTGCCATTACTTTCTGCGGTAGACTAGTTACCAGCCAAGACTATAAAACTCAATATGTTCTGCTATTTAATCCACAGATGGAGGGAATTCGAACTCGGATCTCCGATTTATCGCTCCGAGACAATATCCACTGCACCACAACGCATATCCTTGATGAGCGGAAATAAATATCTACATACTGTTGCCAAGCAGGAAGAGATGCTAAGAGTGACATGAATCCAAAGAGGCGATGAGGAACAGATCGGGTAAAGAAATGTCTGTCAGAGTTACGAGGGAAACGGTAGGGAAGTTTGAGTGAGAAAAGAAGCAAATGAGAAATGTTCAGTGGGATTAGAGTAATGAAGTCATTTGACATGATCATTAAAGTCACCAAACACAAAGATTATATATATATATATATATATATATATATATAGAGAGAGAGAGAGAGAGAGAGAGAGAGAGAGCACTATCAAATATTCTATTTAACAAATTCTGGGAAGAGGTAACTAACCGAGTTTATTAGTAATAAGAACAATCTCAAGAAATCATTTCCTTGTCATTGGGAGATTTACACATAGACAACGGAGCTATGTATATAGACCTTCTAATCCTTTCAATAGAGAGGAAGATAACCAAGAACAGAGAATTCAGAGTTAGAGACTGAGGAGTTTAAGTTAGTTTCACAGAGAGTTAAGATGTCTGAAGAACATTCCAAGAGAAACGGTTATACGCTGCAGAAATTGGTACGAATACGACGAATATTAAACAAAGAAAAATTGAGCTGCTTCGTTGTCTTTTTGCAAATTGCTTTATTTCTGTTATTAATTGTTGTAGTCATATGATAAACTTTTAAGGTGGAAGAGGCCTCGAATCACAGTCATTACCGATTGTCTAAGGCAAGATGAGCCAGCCTGAATATAATAAAGATTATAGTATAGTGTATCCTCAGTGTTGCCCATTGCAAGTGCTTTCAGAGAAAGCTATCTATATGTCACTGAAATGACTCCAATATTATGTGACTGTCAACCAGGGCAGCCTCTCTAAGCGCTACTAAAGTGTTCAGGCTCTGAGCTATCGGTCAAGATTCAAGCATCAAAAACTAGCAACGCGGTATATATGGAGAGTCGTAGCCTGCAGACGGTCATATCGCAAAAAAATCATGACACCCACTCTTATTAAGGCCTCAAAAGAGGGAATCAGAACGCCACATCCTAAACAAGAAAACCAGGGATAAATCTCTACTCCTGTTCAAAAGAGGCGGAAGGGGTTCGAACTGGATGACAGGTGAACATGTATGCTTCTATCGAGGAAAAAAATTAGTAAATAAAATCTGGAAGCGTTGATAGTGGGGTTAGAAGTATAGACCATGTGGCATTAGATCACATGGATTTAAGTAGGTAGAGTTATGTAAAATATTTACCCAACTCCCCGACTGGAGCGAGTTGTGACACAATGTCGTTTTTTAACGCGGGGAACACGAGCGCGTACGCTCGGGCCACTGGTCAAAGATTACCCAGCCCCCGAATACGTAGTAGCTGATTACAAAGCTTGTCTTAGCTGGTCATGCCTACTCGGCAAGGTACCTGGTAAACGCCGTTCCCTGTTGAGGTTTAACTTAATATAAGTTGTGTTTCCTTTGTGGGACAAATTTTCGTAAATGAGGCAGACTTGTGGCAGTTACTTACCGACATGTTTGCATCCCAGCCAACTGATTATTTTTAGCACGAGAACATTGTGCAACGAGGCACGTTGGCAAAAGGTTTTGGATGCCAATGTGATTTACTTTGAGTCTGTGTATTGAATACTGTTTCCATATCTGGTCAGGTGCTCCTGTTGTTCATCTCGGTGTTCTCGACAAAATCCAAAAGAGGATCTGTAATGTAATTAATTGGTCCCGATTTGACTGCTCGCCTTCAAAGACTTTCTCATCGTCGGAATGTGACTTTCCTCTGTGTTTTCTACAAGCATTTTCACGGTTTCTGCTCTCACAAGCATTATTCCCTGGTACCCCGCCTTCATCAATTTTACCCGTGCATTTCGACTAGCAACTAGGTCCCACACTTTCACTGTCGAAATAGGCAAAAGTAACCGCTATTTCTAGTTCAGCAGTTTATTTCCTCTCACTTCCCTCCTGTGGAACTCCTTTCCCCATGTTTGCTTTCCCGATAGCTACAATCTCCAAAAGTTTAAATGCAACGTCAATTACCATCTATCTCCGTGACTATCACCTCTCTCTTACTCTTTCTACAACTTCACCTGTACTATTTTTTTCTGTTGTCCGTCTCCTCTCATTGTAAACCCCTGCGTACCAGTGGAAGTATTGCCTTGCTTGTGGTGAAACGATTATAAAGAAAATCAAAAGCGGCATCGATTGTTAAGGTTACTTTGTATTTTGCATGTAATGTAGTTGTAAACAGAAGACATGACGTATCAAAATCAATTTAATTTCTAACATTGCTTGTTTTGAATGTATTAAAGTTTAAATAGTCATAGATATTAGAAAAATGAAAGTTTGCAATATGATAATATAAATTTTAAATTTT